>PVKB01004594.1:90141-134132 GCA_004027205.1 Ctenodactylus gundi
TACAACCACTCTGGAAAGCAGTATGGAGAGCTCTCAAAAGACTAGAAATAAATATCCCCTTTGATCCAATGACACCCCTCCTGGGAATATTTCCAATAGAAGTCAGAACAACACATAACGGAGGTACATGTATACTCATGTTCATAGCAGCACAACTAACAATAGCTAGAATATGGAAGTCACCAAAATACCCATCTACAGACCAATGGATACATAAACTGTGGTATTTATACACAATGGAATACTATGCATCAATAAAGTCCAACAGCATGGAGGCTTTTGCAGGCAAATGGAAGAAGCTTGAGAATATCATGCTTAGTGACATGAGTCAGAAGCAGAAGGTGAAACATCGAATGGTCTCTCTGATATGAGAAACCCGGGTCACAAGTATCTCATGGATCTTAAAGTGAAAAACAAAGTGAAACGGGGTGTAGGGTGGGGAGGGAGGGGTGGGACAGGGGAGGGACAAAAGGAGAGTGGGAAAGTCCTTGTCACCTTGACAAGATACATATGACGCACAAAATGCTCACCTTCATTGTAAACCTTAAACTTTGCACTTTTACATATCAAGAAAATGAGGGAAAAAAAAAGAAAGCACAGGTAGTAAAAAAAAAAAGCATCAGCACACTGAAAGGGGCAGCTAAGGCTGCTTTTCAGGGTTTGCTCATAGCATCGGCATAGGGAATAGAATGATGATCGTGTGGCAGGCCTCAGATGGAGTTCTATATTTTTATGCTTTGATTTTATTTATTTTTACACATATATTCTTATTGTGCAATAATTTAATACTGTAAAATTTTATTCATAAATATGTTTCATTGTAAAGCAGACTGAGAGAAGCATTATGTAAGGTACTATTTATGGCATATTTTCAAACCCCATCAAATATAGAGGAGATGGGAATTGAGAGACTTGAGGTCAGAGAAGTCCTCTTTAGAGGAAATACTAATTGACTTTGACCTTTACAGGTGGCTGTGTAGGTGAAATGGGAAGGTCGGGGTGTGGTGTGTGTCTTTGTGTGTATGCATACAGGGATGGGTAGTCAGCTAGGGGCCTGAGTTCACAGCAGTCACCTGAGGTGCCCTCTAAGGAGGAATTTATGCCCTGGGGCTGAGAGGACTTGAGTCAGTTGTGACCAAAGTGTTTATGTCACTACAGACCACTGACAAAGCCTCAAGGTTCTGCACATCGAGTGATGATCCTCCCACGTACCATTTCTGAGGTCATGCCAACAGGACATCTCCCCTATTCCCCGTCAGGGATCCCCTTGCTTCCTAATTAACACATTCTTCATATTCTGCTTGCATGAAGCCGGCTGTGACCCCTGAGCCACACAGCCTCTCTGGACTCTGACAGCAGGACGCTCTCCCTCTGCTCTGCCTCGTGTCATGCTCCCTGCTGGCAGGGATGCACATCTCTACCTGTGTCTATGAGGTTTTCCTCCTCAGAGTGCCTTCCTTCAGCACTTGCTACAGTAATTGCCGCACACAACGTTCTCCATACATTGAACTGAAATATATTTCCTGAAAGCCCCAAAATTCTGACTGCAATGGCGCAGTTCTGTAATCCTAGTAATTTGGGAGGCTGAGGCAAGAGGTTCACAAGTTCAAGCCTTACCTGGGCAGCTGCGCAAGACTCTGTCTTAAAGCAAGAGGAAGAAAAAAAAAAAAGTCTGAGAATGAATCTCAGAGTAAAGTTTAATTCCTAGCACTGTGCACCCATTGCTCCCTCTTAAAAAATCTCACCACCACCACCACAACCAAAAACAACAGCAACAACAACAAAAAATCCCAGTGAGTGAGTTGGTCAATAAAAGCTCACAAAAGAATACTCATTCAGAAAGACAGAAAGGAAGACCCCTATAGACCTGTCCGGAGAAGGATCTGACGATATTTGCTTTTAACGACATTCTTTTTGACCTTCTGATGCCCACCGTGTGCTGGGTTTTTCATAGCTTTGAATTTTAGCACTTTGAAGACTCAGAGAAACAGTTTTGGGAAAAAGAAAATGTTTTCTTATTTTTCTTTCATAGATGAAGAAAACATCCCAAAACTTCTCCCTCTACCTGCTTGCCAATTATATAGACATTATTTTTAAAAGATAAATTTCTGTTTTAACGTGCAGTGAACTAGTGGGTTGAGGGCGATGGCTGGGATTTGAGAATTTTTTTCCCCTTTCAAATTGCTCCAGCCTGCTTTGCTGGGGCTTTCAGACCCACACACTTATGTCACTCATTGCAAGTCTCTAATTATGCTCCCCACCACGAGAAATGAAAGACAAGTGGCATACGTACAAACCTACATTTGTCAGAATTGATTTTCTGTTTTAATTGAGGGGTGTAATAGATCAGTCTTTTCCAGCAAGAGAAACATGTGTGCTCTGATTGTTTCTATCCATCGCTTGGGGATTAGGGTACGTCTAAGAAAGGGGAGAAGCGGTGACAGAAATACACTCCCGATTGGTATCTTTTCACTTCCCTTAAATAGATGCAGTTTTTTTTAACGTGTAATTACAAGCTAAATATATCAATAACGTGAAGTTCAATTTATGCTGTGACTGCCCTTTAAAAGTAAACTCTTCTTTGACTAATTCAGGTTGAGAATTTCCGCCTCTGGGTTTTTTTCTTTTCTTTTTCTTACTTTTTTATTTTTTTAATTCATTCAGCCTTACATGTTTTGGTGAGGTTTTCACTTTCTCTGCTACTTGGAAAGTGGTCAGAGAATTCATTTTCAAAATATGAATGTCAGGTCTCAAAACTGCTTCTGGAAAGTACCTCCCAGCTGTTGACAATCAACAGTGGTAAAAACTGACCCACAAGACTGCACGATTGGAGGCCATAGAACAGACGCCCACAGTGGTGAGCAACAGGAGCTTCATATCACGGAGGCCTCCCAAACCATCCTCAAAGCCACTGCTCAGCAAACAGCAGTCAAAAACCCCTTCCCTCTCCTGTCAGCAAGTCACACCTACAGTTTTCATATAGCCTATAAACCTGTAGGATATGACCGATTCACCAAACAACAAGCAGGCCAAATAAGATGCGGCATAGAACAATGTATGCTCTCAGAAGGCTCAGCCCGAGTGGAGGAAGGAGGAATTTACAAATGAGAGAATAGGAATAGGAGATCCATTCTTCTTGGAGCTTTCAGAGGCCCCGTGTGCTACTGGCCTTCATCTTTAGGCCCCGATTTCTAATCCTTCCCAAAAGACCAGAACGGACTGCAGTAGTCCATTTCAGAAGAACATTTTCTGCAGAAGAGAAGGCTCAGGTGAGGGAAGAGGTTAGGGAAATTATCAACAGAGTGAAAACAGTTAAAGCTGGCTCTGAATATTTGAGAGATTTCTGCTGTTCGCTGTGCTTGTCCTGTCCCCTACACTCCTCTGTCTACAGACTGGCAGTGATGTAGATGTTGTCACAGCTGACGGCACTTTGGGACGATGTTTGGAAACATGACCAAATGGAAGCACTCAGATAAGTTGAGCAATTCCTTTCCGGGGTGAGGACAGACTCCTACCTCTTTCAAATACACATACTCTTTGGTGAGTCAACTTCACAGTTCGAGCCACACAAAAATGCCATGGAGAAACTCAGAGACACTTTGAAAGCAGGGCTCAAATAGATGACCATGTGGGTTGCATGATTTTACCATAATTCCTGCATTGGAGGGAATGTGTGTATGTGGAGCAGGTGGGGTCAGGAGGAGGGGGGAGGTGTCAACATGCTCTTTAAAGGGCTCACTGAATTCCAAGAGTTTATAGCTGAGAGAGAGAGAGAGAGAGAGAGAGAGAGAGAGAGAGAGAGAGAGAGAATGTACAGCCCAGATGCCATGCAGTAAGAACAGACCCCAGGCCCCGATTGGCAGGCTGCAGGAGACAGGGGAGGTCGCCTACTTGTGGAAGTCCTCGATGCAGTGGATGAGCCCGCCGGCATCTACGGTGAATGGGATGCCATCCAGGCTGCGGTGGCACATCACACAGGTAAAGCAGTGCGGGTGATAGGCCTTCCCGGTGGCTCGGAGGATCCGCTCCATGATGGGCTTGGAACACACGTTGCACTGCTCCAGAGTATTCTGAAGAGGAAAGGAAAGTGCAGCGTTAGATGTTAAACTCTGTAGGGCACGGTGCGGGCCTTTATAGAGCACACTGGCTCACGTGTTTATCACAGTACTCTGAGAATGGCAGACTGCATGTCTTTCGTTCAGGGGGAAGAAACCTGATTTGATGGGTTATTTGGTTTTCTAAAGTCACCCAGATATTAGACAACAAATCCAGGGTCTAGAATGTATGAATTTGAGTATTGCCCTTGTTCTGTTCTGCTATTACAAGAGCGATGGAAAGTTCATCAGTATTTCTGGCCTCTCTGTAAAACTTGGTTTGGCCCTTGCAGTTTAAAGGTAGCTACAGATAGCGCACATACAAATGGGCTTGGTTTTGCTCAGGTAAACTTTAAGAACACAGTAATAAACTAGATGTGGCCCAAAGCTGAAGTCTGATCACTGAAAAATCCCACGCAAGTCCTCTAATTTGTTAATAATTTACTGTGACTTCCAATACTCCATCCATCATCCTGGAACCACAGGAGGGGAGCAAGGTCCCTGATGTTTTGGAGAGGTCTGGTGACAGAGACAGTGCACACTGGCTACGGCACATAATCCTGACGTTTCAGATCATTGAAAACCTTGACTTCAACGCTGTCTCCTAAAACATGGGCACTCAGCAGAAATGCTGAGTGTAAGGTGGGGTCTCATTTTGAGAAGTGAATTGAGAATACTTGATTTATCTTGCTTTAAAAAAATACATACCACCCTTAAAAGAGTTATCATCGAGTGGGTCAGCTCTCAGAAAGTATGAACATCCCCTCCACTTCTAGACCCCTCCCTATGCTATCTCCAGATAATCATGTTTCACTTGTAATATGCTGTAATTCAACTGAGCTATCAGGACAGACTCATTGGAATCTGGACTAAACCTAGGACATGGGTCTCATCAGGAAGACACAATACTGAACAGGATGTGGAAATTACAGTCTAATTGTCCTCTTATCATAAGACTCAGTGACTGAAGTAAGATGCACCTGAATGGAGTTCAATAATGTCCCGCTAAAGCCCTACCGCAGTGACTCTACGCTGGCTTACTCTTCCACATCTCTCCTCCTATCACACTTCCCTCACTTTTGAAATGATCCCCGGTTTCCTTTCCAAAACACCAGTGTGCTCTCCTGATACAAATGGTGACAGTTCCATATTTTAAAAAAAGCTTCTTTCATATTCAACCTTTTTTTCCTCAGCTCAGCTTCCTGTGTCACCTCTAACTATCCCCTGTCCATTCATGCACCTTGGCTAATTCCTACTTGAACCACAATTTGCCATTTTGATCTTCCAAGCTAGCTTGACGGCCCCACTTGGGATTTGCTGGTTCTTTCACTCTCCTTGAGCACTTAATATACTGTTTTTGTGGTATTTATTGCGTGTATTTCATTAAAATTATCTGGGTATATGCCTTCTCTATCAGACTGTCATTTCATGAAGGAAATGGAAAGCTTTTTAAAAATATAGTTCTCTCTTCCACACTGTACTCAGCGTACTGCCTGGAATAAAGAGAGATCAGGAAGGAATGCACACAGGAAGGCTGAATGAAGGGATATTGTTTAATCCCACCCCAGCAGCACTGTACTGGGCCAGCTCTCTCAGCCCTGGAACCCTTCCCAAGATGAATTGGTAAATGCATCGCCATCCTCCCCTCAGAGCTGTGGTTGCCGGAGGTTCTGAAATTGCTTAGTATGCCTCTGGTCACAGTCTAAACTCATGGAAACTATTAACCTATTTTTCCCCGTTTTGAAGTGGTGAGATTAAAATAGCAGAAGAGCGAAGGATGAGAGTCTGGAATCGCCCATGGTCTGGAGAATGAAGGCCCTGCCTCTAGCCTGCCCTGGTGATCTGAGCTAATGTGGCTGGAAATTGTCTTCCCAGAGCTTGTGTTTTGCTTCTCTGTGGGTTTTAACTTTTTTTTTTTAACCTCACCCTGTAATGTAGTTGAAAAACATAAAAAAACCCCAGAAGATACTTGACCAGAACATGTTTTTGTTTGTGTTGAGGCTTGGCCAAAAGACTCAGCTCTTTTACTCAGAACCAGCAGCGCCATAGAAGATTTAGTTTCTAGGGGAAGACTTTCTGATCTATGGAAACTCTATTCAGAGGGCAGGTTATCTGATCATTTTTTTTTTTTATTGCTACAAAGTAAAAATGTGTAAAATTTGCCTAAAATAAGCTTATTATAAAATGTCCCCAAATCAGAATATGACGATTCCGAGGAAGCAGCTGGGGTTGCCAAACGAAGAAGGGCACAGTGACCTTCACGAGTCAGCTGGCTGTATTGAGTTCTTCCACTTTCAGGTGCCATCTGGCTCACTAGTGGCCTTAGACAACGCTTCTCTTAGAGAAAGGGCAGGACCAGACACAGTGAATCTCCTATTGTGGGTACCGGGAGGCCTTCTAGTTCAGCCAGTCATTCATAGGTTAACAAAGAGACCGGGAGAAGTGATTGGATGCAGTTGAGTCAAGGAGCTTATGAGGTACAGGTGGTAGTGGCATCCTACTTTCTAGACATCTAATAATTGAGATGCCTCTGAAAAATTTATTACATAGTCATGGAGAGACAGCACTGCTAGATGAAGTGTATGGATAGCAGTTGTCAATATCTATTGCATGATCTTTGGTAAACTACTTCTCTCTAGGGGTTAGTTTTCTTAATGGTGGAATGATAGTTAATTCCTCTAAGATGACTTTATTCTGCTATTTATCAGTATTAACAACACAGGAAAAAGTTAATGTGAAATAAGTGGATAATGCCTTACCAGAGGGTTGGAAGACGGGGCATATTCTACTGTCAGAAACTTGAAAAATATTAGCTTTACTATGTCTGTCCACTTAAAAACTGCTGATTTGTAAACACATCAGTCTCAGATGCTAATTGTCTTGCGTGTGTGTGGGTCACACATACATGCTAAAAATGAATGAAAAAAGGACAATGATAGAATTTCAAGTATCTCAAAGGATTAGGCTTAGATTAATGTTAGAATCAGTAGATACAGTTTATTTCTAAGAAGGAAGTAAAATGCTTCATTTGAGGGACTCAGCTATGAACCGTCATTGTCGACTTTCTTAACAGCTTAGAGGATGAGGCTCTCTCTGTCTTTCTCTGTCTCTCCCCTTTCTTTTTCTAGACGTGGTACCCAGGGCCCTTCACACTGAGCCATACCCCAGCCCTTTTGATTTTATTTTGATGTCGGATCTTGCTATGTTGCCCAGTTTGGGCTTGGGAATCTGTGACCCTGCTACCTCAGCCCCCCAGAATTCTGGGATTACAACTCTGTGCTGTCACAACCTACACGAGAGTTTCAGTCTTTAAGAGAAATCCAGGCAGTACTATATCATTCAGCACAGTAACTATTCGTGCCTAAGGCCACACAGTCCGTGACATACAGTAAGGACTTGGCACACAGAAATCAGCGTGAGAGGCTTGTTGCCTAAGCTACTGGAGAATCCAGACTTCACAATTATTTAACAGAAAATATTTTAGGAAGTTACTCCAATGAAACTATGTTTAAGTCAAAAGATATAAGGGCAGAAGGCTAAAGGTACAGCTTGTAAATATTTCTGATCTAACGGCAATACAATTGTTTCAATTTGTGATTAAAAACAAAAAATAAAAATATAATCACAAATAAATCTTGTACACAAAGTTCCCAAATGCAGCTGCCTTTAAGTAAGAGATACAATCTGGTTGTGGCTTTTCTATCCTCAGATATTGTATAAATAACTTTCCTAATTCACAGGCAGAAAAGCTGGAAGAACCATGTGAATATAAATGAGGCACATAGGCAACACACACTCCAACTACTAGTGAAGTGATAAAGGGAATGATACTGTTGCCCTAATTTATTCATTACTTACGTGGGTGTGTGTGCTCAGTGTTAACTGTTTTAAATCAAGAGTTATAGGTATTTGAAGAGGTGGAAGACTTTAAAAGCAATTGCAGCCATTTAAAATATTATCTTTTTCTGTAAAAATTTTGATGTAAGAAAGCATTGAGAAGCTGGAAGGATATTGGAGTAATAGAGGGCAACATCTTATGTTCTAGATATAGTTTACTATGATAAAAAAAAAGAGTTTGATAATATTAGTTGTTGGGCTGGTTCTGGTGGCCCAGACCTGCAATCCCCAGCACTCTGGAAGGCTAAGGCAAGAGAGAGCTACGGTTCAGACCTAGCCTGAACAATTGGTGATTTTGAAAGACCCTGTCTCAAATACAAACTGAAAAACGGACCGAGAATGTGATCAGTGTGAAAAGATGAGGCCTGCAGGGAGAATCTACATGTACAGTTGGAAGGCAACGATTCTAATCCAACTACGGAACTCAAGAAACTAAGGTACGGATAGGGATCACGGTCGCACATTTGGAAGCAGACACAGGTCTCCTGATTCTCTTTCCATTGGAAAAAAATGTCTGCCAAATCCCACTCCACCCACTCTCTATTTCAGTACACACACTTCACATTGTAAATAGAAGGTACTCAGACTCACAGTATGCAAGTTACATGCAAAGAAATAATGGCAGGAAATGTCTCCAGATCTCGACACTTTGTCTTCCAAATTCCTAAAGAATAGAAAACTCATTCTTGGATCCCCAGCGTCTACAACTGTACAGGTGAGTACTTTATGTTAGGTAGAATTATTCTGAGTAAACATGCAAAATATTCTCTAGTCCAGTGCTTCTCAGCTGACAAGCCAAGACACAGTATGCTTCCGATGGTTCCAAGTGTTTTACATTTGGGAGGATTAGAAGGGGCTAGAAGTATTCAGAGCTCCTGAGTGGTGAATGTGGGTCAAAGAAGCTTTAGCCATTTAGCCCAGTATTCTGGTTTAGGGAAAAGTGGCTTCCTCTTCAGAGGTGGGGATTTTGGAAGAAAAAGCCCTGCACTCGTAAGTAGGGTAGGCCAGTGATCAGGTCACAGCTGGCTGTGCTGTCTGGAGGTGAAGGTCACTGACAGCAAGACACGGAGGTTGGCTGCGTTCTCATCCTTGGCTCCTCCTCTGTCTCTCTGCCTTCTGGCTCCCTCAGGTTGAAGCTTTTTCCTTTGTCATGCCCATCTCTCATGCTATATAGGCCTTGGGGCCGGATGTCCATGAACTGAAACCACAGCTGAACTCAACCTTTCTTCCTTTAAACTGTAGGTACCAGATATTTTGAGCTGGCATGGCAAAGTCATGGATATCTCCAGTGTGCTGAACACATGCCATCACTTTTTACCTGAACCAGGATGTGAAGAAAGTTGGGAAGCACATTTCAAGTGGAAGGGGCTCCTAAGAGCATGGGCATGTGTTTCAGTAACAGGAGAACAGGGATAAGACACAGAAACCTTCTGCAGAAGTGCCAGGGTAACCACCTAAACTCAAATAGTGACGTGGCCTCACTTGATTATGGCTATATAAGCATATTCTGTATCTCTGTGATCATGACCAAGATGGCTTCCCTAATGAAGGACACTGGTCTATCTTCTAAGGAGTCTGTAGCACGTAACCCTGCTCCAGTTCTGTCTCCCTATAAAGCACGCAAAGCATCTCTCCCCCACCCCACATTACCTGTCTTTCTCCCATCCATTCCCTCAACACCTCTTTCTTCCCGCCCTGGCCATCCCTCCTCCTCATTTGTGCTGGCAATAAAAATCAGGACCTGGACCAGGCTAATCATGTGCTGTCCCCCTAAACTGCACCTCTAGCCCCCCCCCCCCACACTTCCTTTGAAATATTGCCTTGCTATTTTCAAATGTTCTCTAATCATATCTGTGTATTAACCCAAGTCCAGGTTTGTATCTGCATCTAATACATACTGCAAAACAGCCTGAAAATTTTAAAAGTATTTTAATTTCATTCCCCTGGCTTTGGTTTCCTAATAAGAATCAAAATTCTCCCTTTACAAGTTGTAAACTAGCACACCACTATGGACATCTGTTTGGATGTTCCTTAAAAAGCTGGATAGAAATGTCATTTGACTCAGGTATAGCTCTCCTGGGTATCTTTCTAGAAGAGCTGCAGTCTCCAGGTCATAGACACACATGCATACTCACGTCTGTAGCAGCACAGCTCCTAACAACAAAATCCTGGAAACAACCTGCATGTCCATCAGCAGATGGATGGATGAAGAAACCATGCTCTATGTACACAACGGGCTATTCTGCTGCCATAAAGACAGACTTGAAGCATTGTAAGAAACGGGGAAGCCAGGAGTCAATGAGGCTTAGCTAGGTAAATCAGTGACTAAGAGAACGCATTGCATAACACACCTTCCACGATGTTGTCAAAATAGAAATGTCCAGAAGAACATAATGTACGAAGAGGATAGGAAATAGGGAGGTGGACTGCCCGGTACAGGAAGGGATCCTGAGGGTGGGGAAGGGAGGAAATGGGGTGAGAGAGGCAAAGGTGAAGCTAAAAAAAAAAAAAGGTCAGACAGTGACATATATGGGTGCTGATTCCCTGAGTGTATACAATGAACATGAAAATGAAAGCACAGTGCGTATATTCAAATTAAAGTATTAGGAAAAAATTATTCCTCTACAGATTAAAATTATATTTTTTAGACAGGAAAACCATTGAAACAATATGCTAGAAGTACTTAACAAGCATTTTCCCTTGATGTCAAGACTCTAAACTTCAGAAAAAAGTGACAACTATAAACTATCTAATTGAAAATTCAGTAAAAGAATTACACCTTTCATTCATTTTATGTTGGTATATTTCTGCTTATTTTTTTGATCACATCTCTTTGCATCCAATCCCATATCACCTGTTTTCTCATAAATTCCTTGTCCATTGCTCCCCGCTCATTCTAGTACTGCAGGAAGTTTAAATAGCCGAGGAAAGTGTTTGACATCTCGGACGGTCTAGAGAGAAGACGAAGACACCATCCCTTCTTCTCAGAGGCTTCCGACGTAATGAGAGAGTAGACCTATTTATAAACAATTGATTTGAGGCAGAGGACAATAAATCTGCTATTCAAGAGGCAGGCGTCATTGTGGTTTACGATTCTAGGAATCTATGCTAGGTGAGATTAGAGTTGGCACTTGGAAACAAAATGACATTAACCCTCTGGAATTAAGGTTGTGTTGTAACAAGAGTCTTCATTAGCTAATCCTCTTTGGGAAAAGTCCCAGAGCAGCCTGCCGTGGATCGAAATTTAATTCGGAGGGAGAATATTGTAGCCAACCTCGTGCAGGGGCAGCTTTGGTGAGGAACTGAACGTAGTCAGACACGAATGAACATCCACGTGTCAGATTAACCCAAACAAGATGCAGGCATAATTAAGAACACAAAATGAGGAAGAAAGATTTACAGAATTTTCTGTTTATAGCAGGACTACATGAACTGGTTTTGAAATGAAGAAATATGTCTTAAAAATCATTTAAAAAGAGGCAAAACAGAAGAAAGAGCAAGAAGACCAGGACAATTGGGCCATTTTATTCAATTTTGTCATTGAAAACACATCCCATTCTTCACAAAGTAAATTACGCCCTGCTGGTTTTTCTGTAGCACAAGGACTGGGAGGGTGACGTGAACTTCAGTAATTTGAAAAGATAAAAGTCTTGATTTAGGGATATGCTGCTGATCTGTACCTTAAGACTTGGAGGCGTGGTATTTACCTTAAAGTGGCAGCCACATGGTGGTATGCAAGGTCTTCCAAAGCACTTTTCTAATCTCAGAGAAATGCGGAACTGAGGTGAGATCTGATTATGTGTCAGAGCCTCATGCCAGGGGCAAATTAAAAGATCAGAGAATTCCACTGAGATGATGGTAAGAGGGGAAAATAGAGCAGAATTCCTTTCTTTCCAACCCAAGTAAAATCAGAGATCAGCCTTTGCAGTGACTTGAAGACAGAGTCTTGTTAGGGCTTGTTCACTGGAGAGTCACAGCAGAAGGTCTGTCACATACAGTAAGAGAGGAGGAGGAAGCTCAAGAAACCCAAGCTGGGAAGTTTAGGGCATTTCTTCACTTTTTATGTCTCTGAGTTCATACACTGACTGAAGTTGAGAATGGCACCATTGCAGCGTTGTGAAAATTGAGTAAGGTCGCATGTCTGAAAGCAAGTTCCCTGTGCCTGGGGGTATAATGATCATTTTATATAATTTTCTTTATAAGCTTAAGGGGCTAGGAAACACAGGTGATATACTTGAGATTCTTTAGACACTTAAACTAGAATATCTAAGCTTATTTCTACACTTACTTTCTTTACAATTTTCTTTGATTTCCTGTTTCTATTTTGAAATTCGAATATCTTAGGAATACTGTATTGGATAACTCTGACACAGATAACATATAGATAAGATGAATAGATAACATCATAACATAAAACAGCCTTCCGGAATCCTAAGAAAGATTTTTTATCCAATTCTCTGAATTTTGTGGAAAAGCAATTCTGTACAGATATTATTGGGATGTGAAGAGGGCTCTGTGATTACAGCACCTGCCTAGGAGGCAGGGGGGCCTAAGTTTGATTCCCCCAGTGCCATATAATACCTGGGCATGGTGGCACACACCTAGGAGGATTGCCATGAGTTCTAGCTCTGCCTGGGGTACATAGTGAGCTCAGGACCAGCCTGGACTATAGAGGGAGATCCTGTCTCAAAAGAAAATATTACACTCTCAATCCATAGCTTCTTCATAAATTCAATTTGCCAGAAATAAAAACTAATAATTTAGAATAGATAGAATTAAAGTTTATGATGTCACATGAGACTTCAATTAAACTCCACAGCAATCTGTCACATAACTACAATGACAGAATTTGTCCCCCTGAATCTCCCTACAAGTCACATGTCTATAAATGTGGTCAGGGTTTGAACTCATGTCTTGTACGCCCAAAGGCAAAGAAGCTTTATGTCTGTGTCATACTGCCTTCCAGTAAACATATTTCTGCTTTATTTTTTTCAATCTAGCTCCATTTTATGGTAATCACATGAAATACAGTTATTAATCTTTAGTGGGCCTCTGTTTTACAGTCTTTCATAAATATATAATTTGGTTAAGCTTGATAGAAATGACCTACATCATCTTATCTGACCCATCACCTTATATCCTAGGACGCTGCCTAATGTTGTATACACTCTAGTGGAAAGGCTGAGTCCAGGACCAGAGTACCATGGAGGTCTCACAGTGTTTTTCCTTCTAGCCACTCACTAGATTCTTTCTTGGAGCATCAAAACTTCTCTTCAGTATCTGGTCCTTTTATAGCTAGAGTATAAATAACTTAACCTAATTATTCACATTTCCAGTGAACAACCATTAAGATGAGTACACTACATTTCCTGGGTTTGTGCAATAGCCAAAACAGGATTGTCACTTGTGGATCAACCTGGCGCCCTCCTGGTATGATGCCCTAGGAGCAGCTTTGTAATTCCTGCTATTGGCAATATGTACGCCGGTGTTACTGACAGGAACCCATACCAACTCCACTGTAGTCACTTTCCAGAGAAGCTGGGATTCACAGCATCTGAACAAAACTTTGTAAAATACTTGAGGATCGATATGCGTGTGTGTAGAATGGGCTACTAAGCCTTCTGCCCTGTCTCCCAGAACTGTGTGAACCAGGTGGGATGAGCAATGTAAGAAGCTCACATTCAGGTGTAAGGGCATTGCTCCAATGTGCTGTGCTTTGGGAAGAACTACTATTCTACGTGAGGAATGACTCTGATTCTTAGATCATTAGTCTCTGACAACTTAATGAAGCCTGAGTTTTATTACCTTTATTATTGGAGAGAAACAACAATCAGAAATACACATTGATGCACAAAAATCCCTCAAATATTGTGTTTGCAAAATACAGGTGTGTGTGTGTGTGTGTGTGTGTGTGTGTGTGTGTGTGTGTGTGTGTGTGTGTGTGTGTTAAGCCCTGGGCCTTTCCACTGAGCTACAGCCTTACCCCTTTTTATATTTTTCCAGAGACAGGCTGGACTTAAACTTGTAATCTTCCTGCCTCAGCCTTCCAGAGTACTAGGATGACAGGCGTGTACCACCTCTCCCAGCTCCCTACATAATATTTTCTTGTTACAGGCCGATTGGCTTACATACCTGGATCACCTAGTTAGTAAGGAAGCAATTACATATCACATATACCCACGGGGAAGTTATACAGTGCACAGTTTGTGGCACATACACTTGGCAGGATCCTCTTTCTACTCTTAACTAGGATTGTGGTCCAACCTAGCCTTGAGTCCCGTGCTTGGGAGGCATCTCCCTGACATTCCTCAGTGGCTTATCTTCAGTTAGAGGAAACAGGAGGCTCTGATAGAGAGACAGACTCATCTTCACATCACAGGAGCAACCTCAGCCCAGCACTATTTGAAATCAGCATCATTGATGTAGAAGTTTTTGGAGACCTTTCATGATTTAGTGATGCAGAGAAATAAGACAGAAGCCAAGGGCTGTGCTCTAGCCTGGCCAAAACCAGCTGCCAGCAGCAGGACCTGTGCACAGCCTTTATTCTCTGGGCCTGAATTCTTTCATGTCTAAAAGAAGGAACTTAAACCTACTTGGGCCCTTGGAGCACCTCAATACAGAAGTAGTCTTGGTCTTTTCACAACTTTATCCCCCAGTTCTATTCATAATTCCTGACACACAGAAAGAGCTCAATAAATATTTTATTAAAGATATGAATGGACGATTTTGGGGGAATATTCCCAATTCCTGCGATAGCATGTATTCCCACAGACATATCCAAGATTTTATCACCATTTTCAGATGGTCTTTGGCCACCACTCTATTTAAGAGTCTCTTTTACGACATAGGCTATGCCATTACGCTGTGACTATCTTCATAGTCATTACTACTGTGTCCTCACAGCATTTATTATAGTTTGTCATGTTTATTGCCATGTTTTTATTTTTTCCCCCAATCTGTTCATGGCACCACTGCACTGTTCCACTATCCGTGGGGCATTACTTACCCTACAAGATACTTAGTAAGTATTTGTTATATGGAAAAATGAATTACATTAAAAAATAACACGTAAGGCATTTTACAACTCTAGGGCTCTTTGGTTACATCCAAGCAAGAGGGCATTTCTCAAAAAAAAAAAAAAAAGCACTACAAATTTTCCTAGGAACATAAGTGACCTGAAAGTCTTCATACAATCTAATAAGAGGTCAATGCTATTTATCTACCATGGGTAACTGACCCATTCAGGGTCAATCTTAGGGGACCTTAAGTGATGGTGTGTTCAGCAACAGGCATACATAGTAATGACTGCCCGCCTTCACAATTCAGATCAGAATTAAACCATTATGAATCATCCATTAGAATCACGATCTGCAGGCAGAAACTAGAAATGTTCCCAATTCCATTCTGCTCGCATGTTGTTTTCTCTTTAGAGTTGTCTGAATTGCAGGCCTGCCAAGATGTTTATTTTCTACCTGGCTTGATGAATTGCAATTACTTCCTAAATTAAAGCAAGCCACAAGTGGTCTGAGCCAAATGATTCAGGTCGGGGAAGGTTTCTCCTCACATTTCTGGGCATGAGAGTATGGCTTGTTTGAACCAAACTCGATCTTTCAAAAGAAAGGGAGCACTTTAAGCGTCTACCTCTTGGGCGCGACAAAGAGAACAGCCAGAGGGCCATGAGTTTTCTTTTAGAGATCAGTTGAACAGATTTGGCAATTCTTTGGCTTCTGTTGAAAACAAGGCCTTCTAATTATACTTATGCCAGAAGAAGACAAAAGGCTGTGCCGTGGCATAGAGGGTCACGATGACACCCCAATGTCATGGCTGACATCTGCGGTTTGCTTCTGAATAAAGTACTGCTAAAGTGCATGTCACATGCCTGGGTCTGGGACCCATTCACAAGAATGGAGTCTAATAAAAAACTCAGAGAATCTGGCAAAATGATTCGCTTCTTTCCTTAAACTGTATCTTGGCTGTAATATTTTTCTGACACTAGAAATAAAATATTTCATGTTTAGATTCCTCTTCCTACACCCTTCACCACTGTACCAAAAGTGGTTTACGTTACCTAGGTGTGAGGGGCACAGGCAAGGAGCATAGGGTTTTTTCCATTTGGTAACTGATGAACGACAAAGGACACCAACAATACAGATGTTTTTGCCTTGCTGCTGCAGAAATTGTGCTGGACTAACTCTTTCAGTGTCTCTGGAATGCAAATTTTCTTTCACAGTTTAGCAGTCTTTTTCGGATTTCAGCACAGTGAACTAACACTTTCCTGGATTCCAAGACCTCCAAGAGAACCAGATGGATGAGAGGAATGGGGAAAAAAGTACCCACACTGCTTGAAAAAGGTATGAATTTCTCACTCTGCATTCAGCCAAAAAAGCTCTGAAAATTAGAAGAGCAAAATCACTTTCGGTTTGTTCAAATGCATGCCATCTTGGAGTTGTTTGTGTTGGGTAAAAAAAGAGAAAAATCCAAAGTGATTCGATTATTTGGAGTCTGTGTTCAGTGTAAGCTAGGAAGCAAACTTTAACAGAGATGATATGTTTACTATCACAGACAGGGAAGAATGTAGATGGAAGAGAATACTCAAGAGGATAATTCGACATGCCTCTGCTTTAAGGCCAATGACGGCTTCCTGATGCCAGGTGCTATAACTTGACAATCAAGGCCTTTCAGAATACTGTTTTTCTTTTCCTTTGAGGTACCCATCCCGTAATCCCATGACAAGTCAACACAAAATATTGTAATACTTTGTGCTTCTTGTTCTTGTCTAACTTTCCATCCACTGTTGTTTCTGCCTTAAATGTTTTTTTTTTTTCTTAACAAGCTCAGTGCTTGACTGTAGAAGCCCAGATTGTGCGAATCTTAACGGATTTGTTAATCATTTTCCAACTCTTCCTATTTTTCACAACACTGTTCAAACTTCTTTATGATGGAGACTAGCACAGAGCATTATCTGTTTATATGCATTGCAAATTGCAAATCTGTAGACAACCAAACCCGTCACACAGTGTGATCAACACAGCTTACCAGCAAGAGTGGAGATTCTGGACTAGAAGTGTCTAAAATTTGTAGCACTAGGGTCCAACGTCACAGAAGATGATTTTTCCACGTACAGGCCGTGGTGGTTGGGAGGTAAGCAAGAGAGTGGAGCTAGTGTCACCACCTCAGCTCGACCTCAGATAATCAGGCATTAGATTCTCATAAAGAGAAGCAACCTAGATCCCTCGCTTGTGCAGTTCTCAGCAGTTTGTGTCCCTGTGATCTGAAAAGGCGTGGAGCTCAGGCAGTAATGCAGAAGATGAGTGATACAAATGCATTTAAAGCTTCTCTAACTGACCCGTTATGCACCTGCTGTGCTGCTCAGTTCCTAACACGCCATGTAGTCTTTGGAGATCTCTGTCCTGGACATCCTTTGGACCTGCTTGACCAACAGAACATTGTAACAGTGATGTTGTCTGACTTCTTGTGCTTATCATAAAATGTGATATACTTTTCTCTTGAAATGCATACCTTTGGAGCCCTGAGGCGCCATGTGACAATCTTGGCTATCCTAAAGCTGCCAGGCTGAAGGGACCACACACAGAGAGGAGATGGCTGAAAAGACTCAATTTTTCCACACAGGTTTTTACATATTCCCAGGCACATGTAGAAAGCTTAGAGAAATTACACCCTAGTGAGAGGGTCTAAGCCAGAGATACTCACTCATTTGAGATGCTACCAAGTTCCGGACCTACTGTACTGTGAAAGATAACATGTGATAATTCTTCTTTTCAGTCATTAACTTTTGGAGATATTAGTTATGTATCTATAGTAATCAGAGGTACAGGTTTTTATATATTTGGAAGTTCTTCAAAATTAAGTATTTAAACATTTTCTCTTTGTGTCTAATTCAGAAGATGGTACATAAATGTCTAAGTTGTTTATGGAATTAATAATGAATACCTGGATAAATGAGTGAAAGAATATTACATTTTGGACACAGACACATGACATTAATGTATGTCTCTTCACGAAATCAGGAGATGGTAAAGGATAGAGGATATATTGACCGACAATCATGTCCAAACCATAGACTAAGAAAGAAAAATAGACCTTCCTCCTCAATTCAAGGGGCGATAAGATTTTCAAATTATTTATTCTAGTAATAAGAATACAATAATATAGAAATGTGTATGTTAACTCATTTTCTTCAAGGGTATACAATGGTATTCTTATTATCTCTAGATAGGAAAAGACAGTAGTTTTTCTTTGTGTGGTTGCCAATTAACAAAAGAAATCATTTCTTCAAAAGAAATTATGAAATAGCTGGAAATTCAGATAAAATCATGGAGCAATGTCAGAGTGAGAGGACCTTAGGTGCTTGCCCCCGTCGGTCTGATCCATACATTTAAAACATCTTCAGTCACTTAGTACTTATCTAGCCCCTGAGACACTGTCATGTCCAAGGATGACCGACTCTCTTGGAAGGTGTCCATGGTACCACCGTGCTTAATTTTCAGTGCATTCATCACAATAAGACTTATGTCTGCGCTCTATAGACAATTTCAACAGCCCTAAGGAGTGCTGAAATGACTGTATCCTTTCACTTTTCTCTTCATTTAGATGAGCATCTATTTCTTTCCATGACTCAGTTCTACCATTTTCATCTCCCAACCACTTTTTTTCTGCACACGTTCTCGTTTGTACAGGTTCCTTTGCACTTGTGGGGCCAAGAGCAGAACACATCACCCTGGTCACCTCCACTAGCATGGGTCCTTCAAAATCTTCCTCATAGAACTGTAGCTGAAACATATTTACTTTTTTGTGGTATATATTATTACTTTTGATCTAGTAATCAAATTGTCTCTTCTAAAATTCCTTTGAAAAATAAACATTGATTAAACAATCCACGTGTCTTCTTTTTGTAGTCCCAAGCTACACTGTTGTCACAGCTAAAAGATGTTGAACATCACAGTCAGCATTCATTTCCCTTCTCGTACATTCCATCAAGTACCAATAAGTCCTATTAACATTGCTCAATACATATTTTAATTCTATGTATTACTGTTGGTGTTTACCGAAGTATTCCATCATATGTCACTTACATAATCTCTAACTGGTCACTCAGGCTCCCCGTTTCTCTCTAACCTACACTGAATTGCCTTCAAAACAAGAACATATCAGACAGTTATAAAAAACACAAATTTAGTCTAAACATCAATCACTTCTAGGACTTTAGGTTTAAGTCTACTATCTCTCGAGTTGCGGATTAGGCACCTATAACTTTTCAAGAAGTTCTCTGATTGTGGCAGAGCCCCAGAAATTTCAAGAATGGTTGACAGGCAATGCACTAAGAAAAATCTGCTTTAAATATCTAAAATAATTTATCAAGGAATTAAATTCTTTTTAATTATCTTCTGAAAGTTAGATGACCTTATAGTTTGTTGTAGACCCAAAGAAGGGAAGGCACAGGAGAAGGGAAGTGATACTTACAGCAGTAGATACTTACTTGGCATAAGTAGTGGGCTAGGCTTTTTCACGATATTATGTGATTTGATTTTTAAAACAGCTCAAGGATGACGATATTGTTATCATATTAAAGAAGAAACTGATGCATACATTTTCAATCCATACACACCCAAAATGAGAAGTTTGTGGGCAGGAATTAACAAACTGAATGTCTACCTTATTCCTATCTATATAATCTAAAAGCAAAAAAAAAAAAAAATTCAAACAAAGGGAAAATAGCACATGTAATATGAGCATAAAATGATGAATTTGCATAAACGTTCAAAGTGTTGTCATACATTTCTTAATCAAATATCCCATCTCTGAAGGTTAAAGATCTAAGATGTAGTAGTGAAACCTTGGACTTGAAGTCAGGAAATGGGTTATACATTCCTACAAATATCAAGAACTTGTTACAGTATGGATCAATAATTATTTCCCTTCTTTCTGTAGAATACTCAAATTGTAGCTAAGTATGAGTTATAACCTAAAAAATAAAATGACTGCTCAAATAAAAATTAATACAATATAGGACACGTTGCTGGTAATTTCCCTTAAAGAGTTCCCTATATCTTTGAACACACCCATCCATCATTTTTGCCAGTTTTGGAAGCAGTTCTATGAAGCCTTTTCTTTTTTTAATTTCAAGAGATACTATTTGTATTAGCACAGATTCATGGTATAGTTACACCAAACCGAAGCGGGTTGTGTGCAGACATGGCACCACCTCCCACTTCCTCCCACATCCCCTCTCCCTCTCCTCAAGTCCAACTCCCCGCTTCTCGTTTCATTTGTTTAGGTCCATTACTTCTTTATACTTCCTCATACTAGAGAAGCCATGTGATATTTCGCCTAGTTCTGATTCACTTCCCTAAGCATACTGTTCTCAGAGTGCATCTATTTTCCTACAAATGGCCCAAATGAATCTTTCTTCATAGCAGAGTAGTACTCTATTGTGTCTAAAGACCAGATTTTGGTTAGCCATTCTTTTGTTGATGAACATTTCAACATCTTCCATGATTTAGCTATAAGGAGTTGCGCTGCTGTAAACATGGGCAAGCGTGTATCTTTGGTGTACGATACTTTAAATTCTTTTGGGAAAATATCCAGAAGAAGTATAAGTGGCTCAAATAAAATGTCTATTTTCAGGTTTTTTTTTTTTTTTTGAGGAAAATCCATACTGACATCCACAGTGGTTACACCAGCTTCCAGTTCCACTGGCAGCGCAGGGGGTCTTTATTCCCCCCCTACACTCAACAACTATTGTTTTTTGAGTTTTGATCACTGCTCTCCTCAATGGTACAAGATAGAATCTCAGTGTTGCTTTGACTTGCATTTCTCTAATGGCTGCAGATGTTGAATTTTTTTTCATGTAATTTGTACCTCTTCTTCTGAGAACTATTATTTCAATTGCACATTTTTAATTGGGTCTTTTATTTTCGAAGACTATTTCAATTCCTTGTATATTATAAATATTAGCTCTCTGACCAAGGAGTAGGTGGTAAAATTTTTCCCACTCCATCAGCTCTTTCTTCACTCAGTCGATCGAGTTTTCTCTGCTGGGCAGTGAAGTTTTTTTTTTTTTTTTTTTTTTTTTTTTTTTTTTTATTTTTTTTTTTTTTTTTTTTTTTTTTCACTTGATATAACTCAGTTGTTAATTCTTGGTGTTATTTCTTATATAACAGTTGTTCTTTTGAGAACGTCCTTGCCTAGGTCTTCAAGAATCTTACCTATTTTGTCCTCCAGCAGGTTCAGTGTTTCTGTTTTAATACTGAGATCTTTGATCCACTTTGATTTGATTTTGGTACAGGGTGAAAGGTCCCAGCACCATTTGTTAAAGAGACTACTTTTTTCCAGGGCATGTTTTTGGCCCCTTTGTAGGAGATCGTAAGTCTGAAGGTGCTAGAGGTTGTCAGAACCCTTCATTTTGTCCCATTGGTCCACTTGCTTGTCTTTGCGCTCCTACTATAATGGTTTTTTTATCACTATTGTAATATAGTTGGATGTCCAGAATCTTGATGCCACCTGCATATGTCTTATTGCTCAAGATTGCTTTGGCTATTCTGGGTCAATTCTGCATCCATATTAATTTTAGAATTTTTTTTTCTAGTTCTCTGAGAAAAAAACACACAGTGCATTTTTTTTTTTTAATGACAACTCATAACATCTCTCTCAGGTGAGCTCTCAGTCCATCACAGATATGATCTCCTTCACGTTGCTTGTGTAGCCAATTGCTCCAAGGTCAAAGTCATTCTTTAACAAAAACAAGAAACTCAAGAGCTCCCAATTCTGTTGGTGCTCTGAGTTCCATCTCATATTGTCTTCATTAATACTGTTCTCCTCGTCAAAGGTACACTGTGTATACACAGAGGAAAATTGTGAAAGACGTTGGCTGTGAGATCTGTCTAGAAATGCTTTTCCCTCTGCCAGGCTCAATGAAGGAGAAAAATATCACAGACACTAAACAGAAATTGAAGAGGAGACTATCTTAAAATTCTAGATAACTATGTCTCTTGTAGGCAAAAATTCACAATGATATGCAGATTTCTTTTTGCAAGTCAGTAATCTAGCCCACTAAATTTTTAATTTCTCTCTAGCTTGCCTTCCCCCGTCTCTTCTAGTGACAGTGGGTTGAGTGCCCTATGATTTCCAGATTCCAAGGCTGTCTGAGCCTTGACCACAGAATCACAAGACACATCTTCCCCTACAGAGGTTATTTCTTGCAATGCAGGACAGTGTGTGGTCACTTAATGAACATTTTGATTATGGTCCTCTGGATTCTCCACTGGAAAATAACATGCACCAGGCCTTTAAAATGTGATCTTTCTGGACCCAATCACAGTTTGGTAAGACATAGGCAATAGCGCAAAGTCAAGTGAGTAAAAAACTGAAGTTTATACGTCACATTAGAAGTAGCAGAGTTAGTGTTTTAAAGCTTTGTACTTAATATTGTAGAAACTAATTTTGACGGTATAACAAGAAGTAGAAGAAATAATGAGTTCTAAGTGATGACATTAATTATTACCTTAACTGGGCTCATGTCTTATGTGCCATGAATTTTACATGTGTTAGCTTTCCAGACAAGAAGACTACAGGTACTGAGTATGATGACGCACACCTATAAATACAGCATTCTGGAAGGCTGAGGCAAGAAGATCAGAGATTCAAGCCCCACCTCAGCAAGAATTTAGGTCAAAATTTAAAGAATAAAAAATAAAAAACTTAAAAAAGTTCTGGGAATGTAGCCCAGTTTGAAGTGCATTAAGGTCAATCCATTATCCCAAAAATAAAAAAGACTAAGGCTAATGAGAAGGATAAAATGATTGGTCCAAAAGTTGGTCACCCTGGAATGTAGCTGAGTGAATATTGAAAGCAGTCTTTTTCACATTCTCAATTCTGGGCTCTTTCCACTCTAAATGTGCTGCCAAAAAACCATCCAAGGAGTGGGTAATAAAAATGGTAGATACTCTCAAATTCAGTTTTGCTTCAGATGGAATTTGAATTTACTACCACACATGGGTAAGTAAACTAATCTCTACACTTCCGTGTCACCTAAAATAATCATATTAGTGACTTAAGAGAAGCTACAAAAATACCCTTCTGTTCAACTCCCTCCAGTCTCTTTCAAGGCAGGAACACGTCTTCTTTCTTAAAGAGGCATAAAGTTTCCCTTTAAAATAAAATATTCATAAAAAAGTATTTCCCCTAGGGAAGGGGTTGGATTTCAAAGGCCCTTTCTCTATGAGTTGTAAAGAGGGGAGTAGGTATTGAGTAAGTTGAGTACTGAAGTAAAACAGGTATTTCTAAGTGAATAATGTTAGCTAAGACCGAGTTGTAACATAGATAGTACAGAATTTTTGACTGCCTGGTACCTAAATTCAGGTTAAACACACTCCACAAATCAGAAGGAAAGAAAATAAGTCATTCATTTAGAAAGTATCACAAAGACATTCGTTCCTTAAACGAGGAAGACAGAATAAATCCAAAATGTAGTTTTGAAGTAAGTTAAGAGCACGATAAAGTATGCCACCCATGATTAGCTTTGCAAATTAATAGTATTCTAAGAACTTGAAAAAATATGAAATTTAAAGACCCAACATTTCTTAGGGAAATCATTCTTGCAGCATGATATTCAACACTTCTTCTCTATGCTCCAAGTCTAGAAAAAGAAGTGTGTGTGTGTGTGTGTGGGGGGGGGGGGTGCAGAAGAAGAGGTACTAGAGATGTTACCTCAAATAATCTACGATTTGGATCAGGGATGCAAAACATGGTGAGTGCAGGAGGAACTGAGGAGGCAGAGGCATTCAGGGTCAAGAGGAGGGGTTTGGGAAGGACCACAGGATATTAGAGATGAGAAAACTTGAAAGACCATTCAGTACAAGATAATTTAACTGACAGAGAAACCAAGGCGTGGTGCCTTGGTGACAAAGTGACCACCAGCTCCATTGCCAAGCTACAGCAGAGACATCATTTGAGCCCAGATCTCCTGACTCTGAAGCTAGGACTCTTGTCAACTCCACCTAAGAGTTGGCAGAATAGTGGAGGTAGCAGAGATGCCTAACAGTTCAAGTTGGTAACACCACCCCTGGGGAAAATATCCCGAGGCCCTTGTCACTGAAAGAAGATGAATTTTGCTCAAGTATTTGGTACTTGCATTTGCATGTTTTTTACTTTATATACTCATGATGAAACTTGACGGGAAGAAAATAGCTAAACTAATTATAGTATATTCATAGAACATGGTATATTCAGGGAATACTAGACAACAAAAAGAAACAGATGGCTGATACAACAACATGGATAAGTCTCAAAAACTGTGCATTGAATGAAAAGATACAGATTCAAAAAATTCTGCATTTGTCAGAGCTTTAAAAACTATGGTAAAAGAACTGAGAAAGTAGTTGTTCCTAAATGTGCCAGGTGAACCTGGACTGGAAAGAGTCATTTTTCTGGAGTGACACAAATTGTCAAATCTCATGAAGGTGATCACTCACAATGGAAGCATTTTATTGTATGTCACTGATGCCTCCGTTAAAAACGAGCAAACTACCAAAAGCTCAATATTAAAAGTGATGTAAGTATAGTTTGTTACATGACCACAAAAGAGATTAGAGTATAAAATAAGTAAGTAAAAAAAGAAAAACTTACCTCTATAATTCATTTAACAAGTATAAATGTTCTAGCTAAGAACAGTTTAATTTTCTACATGCAGACAAATGCAAATTCTACTTTTTTTCTTTTTAAAGATGGTCATTAAAAAGGGTGTGATCTATTCTTTGATTCTTTAAGTAACTCCTACTCATAACAACACTTCAAAAAACCACAATGAAATCCACATTATTTCAATGAACTCCATGAATTAAATAGTTGAGAAAATTTAGACTGGGTAAAGACAGAGAAGCAGGAAATGGTTTACTATTTTTAGGATGAGTTCATTTTCACCATACCACACTCTTCTACAGCTTGGGAGAGGCTAATAAGCCAAGCCCACCTCTGAATATCTAAACTCATAAAGCGCTATGGCTGGGAGCACTGAAGACAGAAAAGTACAAAGTAGAGATGCCTTCCACGTGGCTGATGAGAAGGCTTTGCAAAGATCTTCACTCTTATTGATCAGGTGATCTCAATAGAGCCCAGGGCGTAGCCACAAACACCGCACTGTCCTAGTTCTTTTATGATGGCCAGGAGCAATCTGAAACTCCACAAAGCCAAAAGCAACCCTTGCGTTGGGACCAGAGGAAGAAAGGGAAGGTCGAAGAGGGTGTCATTTTCTCAAGTGGTTGGGTACTTGCCCCATCGGACGCTTCCCCCCTCAGTGCAGATTGGGCCCAAGCTCGCTCTGGAGGCCAGATGGAGCCAGAACCACACAGGAGGCAGAGAGAATGTTGCTGGATTTCAGAGTCTGCTGGGATCTGAGCACTGGTTCAGGCAATTTTATATCAGGGTTAGTCAACTCAATGGTAGTTTCCTCATCTGTGCAATGGGGAAAACAATGTCCCTTTGTAAGGTTGACAGAATTAAATGAGGTGGCGGGAGCTAAGGTCTAGCTCTCCACAATGTACAAGATTCAATGCTGTAAGAGAAGGCGTCCCACATTCCCCTAGCTGTGGGAGGGAGTGTGGCCTCTATTGGTATTCTCAACGTCTGATCTTCTAATTCTGAGACAAGTTGTAGTTGCGTGCAGGTACAGGTGACCTCAGCTTTCTGTCGAATTCACAAGTTAACATGGAATATGACCAAGATCTAAACAAACCATTCCCTCTATCAAATAATATAAAAAAATGAAGATTTTAGAATACATGGCTATAGATAAACAGGGGGATAGAAAAATCCACCTCTTTATAGTAATAAGTCTCTATGTATTCTAGGAAGTAGGACTGTAATAATACTACTTACCCCACATTAACATGATGGGTTCACTTTTATACCTTGTATGGAAGGCAGTCATTTATAATTCACTGGTTTTGGACAGTAAAACAAAAGTTCAGAAAACAAAGCAATTTTTGATGAGCTGTGTAACATTTAAGTGTGGAAGGTGGTTTTTCTATTCAGGCCTCTGACTCAATCCTACGTCCACACCCTCCCCCGCTTTGCTGTTTACTCAAATAAATAATCCCTTTAGCAGATGTGTTAGCTCATTCTACAATGATTACCACATTTACGGCTAGTCCTAGAAATGATGTGCAAAATGTTCACAGAAGCCCTGGGGCTCTAACTATAGAATAAATATCAGTAATCCCTGCTGACGTCATCAGGAGTTGTGGGCCTGGAAATCTAACCTAGAGTAACAACTGATGCTTGCTGAGAGCTTTTAGATATTTAGATAAGGCTCTATTAAAGCACCAGTGAAAAGATCTTCCTGTTTATACACCAGATCATCAGACAGTATTAGATTTTAAAAAAGCTTTGGAGAGCCCAGCTATCTTTCTTTCCCTACTTGTAGGGACGGTCAAGTTCTTTCTTTCCTAGGGAATTTTAGTCAAAAAAAAAAAAAAAAGTCTTTAGTGGTTCTCATCCAAGTTACAAGAAGTGTGAATGACACTATTGGAACATGTGACTCCTCTTCCCTGTTTTTAAATTCCAGGGTCTTGGAAGGAATTACACTTCTATTGTTCAGACAGGGAATGAAAATCCCCAGTGTAAAATGGAACTGTTACCCTTCTAGGGCTGTACATTTGCTGGGACTGAAGTCTTTTCCAGATTATTTTGAGAGAAAAAGGAGCAAGTGAGAGGTCAGAGGTTTGATAAAATGAGCATTTTTACATGACTGCTTATGTTCACTGATTATGACTAGCATATTCTTAGGGGAAAAATGCATGCATTTAGGAGTTTCAAAATGTGCTCATGAACCTCCCTCCCTCCCGATTATTTAGAAGGTAGTATGTCACAAAGTCATTTATACTCCTAGACTTTTTCAAGCTCTAAGATGTAGATCATCTGAGAACCACTAAGAGTAACAGAGTTAGACTACTAATTATGGAACATGTGTCATTATAAAAGAACAATATTAAATAGTATTTCCAATTATAGGATGATAATATAATGAAGTGTTTTGTAAGCTGTAAAGTGCTAAATAAACATCCCATCACTTGAGATTGTTATTAATTGGAAACTGTTTGACAAAACAAGACTCAGAGAAGGAACAACCAGAGATAGGATTCCAAATAACACGTATGAGTAAGGGGAGTTTGCATAGGGTGATCTATGGCCCCAAGCTGTCCCTAACTTTCTCATACCTGATCAGCAAAGAGGGAAGGCTTCTCACAGCTTCTGAATCCCTCCCCACTCATACTTTACAAAGCTCTGATGCAGGCTCTCCTCATTTTCACACCATCCTGTCTCTCTTCCCTCTTGGTCAATGGTCTCTTTATTAATCAGCTCATCTCTGCTAAGTTCCCCTACCTCCTCCTCCCCCAACCAAGGACTGACCATATTTAGAAAGACCTCAAAGGTGGAAAAGATTGTGAAAGCCAGGGCTGCAGACCTACAAAAGGCAAATGATCACTTCAATACTGAGTCACTGGCCATCAAACCTCAATGAGGGACCATTTCAAGATGTACATTGGCAGAGCAGATAGAGTTTTGCCATGGGTTAGGAGTGTGACTGCTATTCTTTCACCATGAACAAAAGCAGTCCGAAATTAGCCAAGAACACAACGGACAGAAGTCTGGTCTGTCACTCCGAATAGTGACAGTGGGAATCAGGCAGACATTCCGAGAGGCAGCCAGGTTACAAAGAGCCACTAAAGAGCCAGGTTGTATTTGAAAAATGGTGGACATACACCCACTAGCTTGCTTAAGTACATTTTGCAGTCCTACTTGGTTTGTGGCACATATCAGCTTCCTCTACAGATTTAGATAGGCTTTCCAAAAGCCTGTTCAATTTTGAGAGCTTACAATTTTTGTGCCACAGGAACAAAAAACGCAATCAGATATGCTCACACACACAGAAATTAAGCCACATGAACCCAACACCATTGTGGGAAAATACTGGAAGTATTATTGGGTGATAAGGAATATTTTCGTTTTTACTCATTTGGAAGTCACAAATCATTTATGGAGTACTCAAAAGCAATGGGAGATAGGTGCCAATTAACTGTCTTATGAAAAGCTAGGTGGTGTATCTGACAGAATTAAGCAGCTCGTGAAATGAAACTGGAAATCTCAGCTAAGCATTCCTCCAGCCCTCGAGCCCCTATTGTGTACAAAGCATAATTATAAGCCCTGAAGGGAAACAGGGAAGGTGAAGGTCACAGATGCCGCCCTTGTCAAATTGCTCACACAGAAACAGCGAGTGGGGACCCGTGTGGGAGTGGGAACTTGACTAAATGGAAAACTCATGGAACGCCAAATGCTTGCTCTGTAAGCGAGGGCAAATGTGACAGTTGAAGACTGGCATTAGGTAGTGCCACAGAAATGTGGTGCCACAGGAATGTCTTGTGTTTGTCCTCTTTAATACACAAGCTAAAGATAATGATCTTTTATTTTATGCTTAGAAAAGACGTGATCAAAGGGTTTAAGGCTCAACACTGGAAGAAACCAAAGCTCACACGAAGAGAAATCGAAGCAGTAAGAAGGCAGGCAGTAGATAAATTTTTCTTTACTTTCTTCTTCACAGAAAATTAAACATTTCTTGGTGCTTTGGGGAAAAAAATCTAAGATGACCATGCAGTTTTGAACTGCAGCGATCTAAGAAGTAAATCTGAAATAAAAGGCAATATTGCTTGAAGGTATTAGTTCTAAAATCTGGTAGGCAGGTATTCTCAGAATGTCATAAATCTCGGGCCTTCTTATCAAAGATGAAAAGAAGTAGACAGTAATGAGGCACACGTGAGGCAATTCTGATAGTTTCCTTTCAACATAAAGCATCATGATTTTTTTTTTTCCCCATAAAAGGACTGGGCAGATGGCTTGTCCCAGATCGCAGAACCTTATTTAACTGGTGCTTTCTTGATTAGGTAAGAATGAGTAGAACCACCCTGTCTACACAAACCTCTACTGATACTCCGATGACAACTTCCTCACTGACAAAGGTCCTTACTCCCTGCCATTATCAATGGCCACTGAAAGGCATTTCTGTGGTCACCCCAACATACATCCCACCCTACTTCTCACTTGCAACATTATTTACTGTCTACTAGTACCAGGAACTTGTGAATTATTATATGTTATACAAAATCACTTTTGCCTTCTGCGGGCTAATTTAAGAATGCAAATAATTGACATATGTATTTTGAATCAAATGAGAATGGGTAGTAATCAAAATGTGCTGAAATACGTGAGGGTTAGTTTTACTACAACTCTTCCCAGGACACTTGACGAGGTCCTCATCTCAGGGCGAAGTTGCCTTGTCTGTAAATCAGAAAGGGTAAAATGAATTCTGCTGTACTCTATGAACTATAATATTCTTTTTCCTCAGCACTACAATGATATGATTCCATTTATAATTTGGGACCTGTTGACACAGATTTTTCAGTGATTATTCAAATCCTCTTAATGGGTATCTCAGTTGCTAGGGCTAGACCTAGTATTCTTATCTGGTTTATCAGAAAATAGAACCTAAGAACACTCATTCATTAGGATATAAAAGGGGGAAAAGAAAGTTAGCACCTTGCAAGGCCTGGACTGGGTACTGGACGTGAACAAGACAAACTGGTTGCCTGCAATATAAGAAGAGCTCACCACCTAGTGGGGGAAACTGAGGAACTAAATAAACAAGTAAATTCAAAGTTTCTGTGGTGCTATGGTTCCCAAACACCTTATCTTTTGAGATGACAGATAAAAAGAAGGTAAATTTCTCGATGGACAAGGCTGATAGGACTACATCTATTGAGAAAATTTGTCAACAGGATTTCAAGGAACTAAGTCTAAAAAATCTATATTACCATTCAAGTTACCACTAGAATTCTGACCTAGATGAGAAAACCAAAACTAGGACAACAATAAAAATCCTAAAGCTATGGAAACTATGGACAAAACCCAAGCATGGTGAAAAATGAAGACACAACGGACAGCACTGAGAGTACCTTTCCACATGTTCCTGGAACTTGATATTACACACATATGTGTCCATATGCTGTCATACTGATAAGGAAGGGAATGAGGCAGTACACAGAGAAAGGTAAAAATCCAGCCCAAGCATAGGAAATGTTTGTGTGGAACCAAATATAAAATATATACAGACAGACGGTTTTGAAAAATTTCTAGAAGGGAGAGTCTGTGAATGATATTTGGTTTGAATGATGGGACTTTTATCTTGTTCTTCCTTAGAGAGGCAAAACTAAAGATATTTTAATTGTAAGGGAATCAAAATCATATCACCAGATACATGAAATAAGTCTTTAAAAGGACATGCATAAGAAGATTCCTGAATGAAAAGAAGACATGGAAATAATCCACGTAAAAAGAATTAATTCTCGCTGGGACCTCTTTGGAAAGACTAGGTATCTTCAAAATGTTTTAGCTTCTTGGGAATTCACTTCATTCTTGGTGGTCTATGGTTGCAGGAGAGATTCTAGAGAAAATAAACCAACGTGAATGGACAGTGCAGAGTGGCTAGGTTTGTTAGTGAGGACATTTTGCTTAGTGAAATCTTTCATCAGATAAATTGCCAAGTCTCCAGCAGCTTTAAGAACAGAGGAACATGTTCAAACCAGTTCTGCCTGCAGACAGAGGGATGCTAATTGCTTTACCCAGATTCCCTTGAACCTTACTGCACGCAGAAGCATAAAAATAGCCAAGCCGGGTACACTGCCTGTAGGATCCAACCCTCCACCTGCGGAAGGGAATTCATGTTTCAACTCTGTCTCTCTGCCGCAGGTTTGCTTTGGAGCCTAATTACCAAGTAGGCTTGATGACAACATAACTGGCTCCAGGGGCTTCTTGTTCCTACCAAACAAAACAAAAAACAAATTCCTGAAGCAAGACTTGAACTGTACCACTGGGGATATAAAATCGGTGATGCAATCCCAAACAGAGGCCAGTCTCCTCCTTATCTCTGAGTCGGCAGCTTCCCTGGAGAGCCTGTCTCCATCAGTGTGGACGAGCTTTGACAAATATTTACTGACAAATAACTACTATTTTATTAATCACCATCATTCACAATCATTTGTTGATTTACAGCCGACACACATGTTTATAGACGCTATCTCACTTGATGGCTGAAGCTCTGTAAGGAAAGTACATAGCGCAGGGCTCATTAACTGCTTTAAATCGGTAAAAAGTTTACATTGCTGGCAAGTGGTAAAGCTGGGAGCCGGAGCTCGAGTGTTACCAACCTGTCATATGCACTTGCCTCTAGACTCCTTCCCTTGAAGGAAGCTGACTCACAACTTTTAGAAAGCCACCTGGGACATATCAGAAACAAAAGAGTGAGGAGACTCTCCACACCCTACCTGGACTTTGGGCATACATGCTAGACTGCCATCAGCAAAGTGCATTACCCTCAGTAATGCTGCAACTGACAACACACAAACCCATCTGATACACAAATGTCTGTTGTGTGGAATGGCTGGTTGCTTAAAAAGAACTTTGATAATTGCCTATGTACTTAGAAACCTGTGAAGAGAACTCCTTCATGGATAAAAGACTTTAAGAAATAATAAAGGATCTAGCATATTAGTTTTTAATTGTTACCTAACAATCTGAGTACGTATCTACTATCCCATTGCTTCCAAGGGCCCAAGCACACCTTAACCGGGTCCTTCGTTCACAAGTTCAACGAGCCTCATGCCTTCTTCTTTTGGAGATCTGACTGGGAAAGAATGTATTTTCAGACTCCCTCAAATTCTTGGCAGAATTCACTTTCCTGTGGGTATATGACTGAAGTTCCGTGCTCTATATTTCTTAACAAGTACTGAGGCTACTCTTTGGTCCTGGAGGCTACTCACAGTTCCTTACTGTACAGGATTCTTTCAGAGGCTCTCAAGGAAATTCTGTTTCTGTAATACGGTCAGGTGGAACCTTACTTAGTGTAATGTAATCATGATCAAGTTATATCCCAAGACTCTTCCTTTCTTCCTTTGATCAGCAACAAATTACAGGACCACCTGGCACTTGAGCAGGGAGGATTATTCAAAGATAAAAGCACCAGGAGGTGTGCATCATTGAGGACTCCTGGAGCCTGTCCCTCAAACGATCAGTATGAGAGACTTAAGGTCCTTTCATTTTGTCTTTCCAAATAAGCAATACACTGTTTCACTTACTGGAGTGTCATCAAAATCTAGGAGAAGGTAATAATACAAATGCAGATATGAGGGTTTCTTAGCCCATATGGTCCTGCAGTAATTATCTTAAGGAAACATATTAAGGTACACAGAATTGAAGACATTATATAATATAAGGAGTTGTTGCTAACTAATTCTGAAGGGGAATCCTGGATTCGAGTTAGAAGACAGGTTCTCATCCGGTTCTCCCATGAACTCACTGTGTGATTTTTGGGCAAGTCATGTCTGCAATATTATAATTCCCAAATTAAGCTAAAGAAAATCCCAGGAATACTAGGAGATCTCTCTGATATGGGTCCCTACACAACGTATGCAGCGCATGTCTGAAACTCAGAAAAGAACTGGCAGTGCAGGCCCACATGGTTATCACCTATGGAATCCCCTATGTGGACAGTAGGAAATTATGATAAAGAGGTAGAAAGACAAGACATATCTAAGAACTCATCCAGAGTCCAAAAATGTTGTTCTAAATGACATATATCAGACTGATGATAGAGAGGTATCAAAATCTACCCATAGATTACTTTTGTAATCCTGGATGCAGATCTTTACTGAAAATATTACTTAATCTTCCAAAAGACTAGGAAGCATACTGTCATAAAATATAAAACACTATCCAAGATTTCAAAAAAATTTCCATAAAATTTCAAAATTTCAATTTCCCCCAAAAATAGACAATTTGTGAGGCAATCATGAATTCAGCAGTAATCCAGGATAACCACAGAATGTGAAAAGGTTCCCAGAATAGGAAATGAACTTGGTTTACACTGCTGAACTTCTTGAGATATAATAAGGTAAGCCTACAACTTGGTTCTTAGTCTCATTTATTTTTATAAGTAAATGTACAGACCTCTGAGTTCGTTCTTTCTTTCTTTCTTTCTTTTTTTCTTTCTTTCTTTCTTTTTTTGAGACAGGTCTCACTCTGTGGTCCAGGCTGATCCTGAACTCACTTCAGAGCCCAGGCTGGCCTTGGACTCATGGCAATCCTCCTGCCTCAGCCTCCCGAGTGCTGGGATTACAGGCATGCGCCACCACACCCAGCTTATGTGGTGCTGGGGAACTAGGGTACTTAGCGCTTGCTAGGCAAGCGCCTTAACCGCTGAGCCATTCCTCCAGCTCCTCTGGGTTTTTCTCAGAGGGTAGAGGTTGTCCTGAAATGTCTTTCCTAAGCGTGCTTGTTGGGTAGAAGTCTCCTTGTGAAAAATAATATTTGGATGCCAGGGATTGTGCATACTGTCTTCTTTAATCTTTAAGCTTAAATTACCAAAAAAAGATGTCCCAATCCTATATTCTTTACAACCTACTCTTTACTAGCACTTGAAATCTCAAGGGCTCTTGTTTTTGTAGTGTGTGTAGGAATTACATAACACAGCAATTTCAGTCCTTTACACAGAGCAGTTTCAAACATTATTGTTTTCATAGAACTTATATCCCTTGCATTATGCATAACTTTTACTTCTGAAATTCTTAACATCCTTTTTCATCGTCAAACCATTCCACCTAAGTCTGGGAGAGTGAGTCACACAACTGTATAGAAGTGAGGACTGAGGCGTTAAGGCATTTTTCAAGGTCACATGAGGAGTAAATAGCACAGCTGGGGTGAGAATTCAGGTCACCCAGCTGCTAAGTATGAGCTTTTCTGAACCACTATGCTGTTTAGATAAAAGAGATTCAAGTCTCATGTCTGCCATTTTTGGCTGCATATACTTAGAAGTTTTTTTTTTTTTTTCATTTCCCTAAACTTCTCTTTTCTTAGTAGTTGCATGCAGCCAGCAATATCTAAAGTTTGTAACTCTCATGGTGTTTCTGTGGCTAAGAAGAGGAAATGTTTGGCACTGGATCTTCCACAGGACAATGTAAACTGTACAGGAGAACTGTTACTGGGACTATGGGGCAGGCATGGAGATTCCTAGAGGGAAACAGGTGACTTCCACGGGACAGAAATGGTTAAGATCATGTAAATGTGAAATGGAACCCCAGAAACCAAAAGGATCTGTAGGAAAGAGGTAAGAGTGAATATGAGAGATGAGGACCTTGAGTCTGTCGCTTTGCCACAGGTGGGAGGGCACGATGATGAGAAGGTAGTAAGCGGAGGTACAAACAGGTGGGTCTCTTTTAGACAGAACACGAGAATGGTGGGAACAGAGGAGGGCTCTAAGAAGTGTCACCAACATAAGATGACTGTGTCTACTTGTTTCTAGCTCACAATCTTCTGTGTGCTGAGCCCTGAGGAGGATACAGAGACAAACAGACTATGATTCACTCCTTCAAAAGTTCAAAATCTAACAGGATGAAGAGATACAGATGAAAACATAGATTCATTAGGAAAAACTGAATACCAATGCACAAGTTAGATAATAAGGCCATTTAAGAAGTAAGTAGACTGTATCATATTGTCTTTCACACACACACACACACACACACACACACACACACACACACACACACACACACACTATATTATTGAACGTAAATGGCAAACTGTTAAGAGTTCACTTTATCCCATTGTGGTTCTCATCGTTGGGGAAAAATGGAATTCAGTACATACACTTAGGAAAGGGATGACACGTGCCTGATGAAAAGGCAGACAGAGAGGAAGGTGGAAGAACGGAAAGAGTTCTGTATACAAAGAAAACCTGAAAAGCCGGGATTGGGCAACAGATGGGAGGAACAGGGGTTGTGTGCAGGTCAGAGAATGAGGTTTACAGCCCCCATTCCAGCAGGCACTGGAAAACAGCTTCAGAACACACGGAAAGCTCTGAATCCACTCAAACCCCGCTCTGTTACATAGCAGAGGACAGCACTCTCTTTTTGTTGCTTGGCTCTCCCCTGCACGTCCACCTACAGCTTGTGTGCGCGACTCCCAGCCCTGCCCCTCCCTCTGCTCCTCTTCTTGGCGCAGGAAGGTTGGCCAACTCCAAATCCTATTTCCTCTTGCACTGTTAAGGAGTCACCAATCTGAACTTACAGTTACTGAGTCCTTTATCGAGTACAAAATTGAGTGGGACTCTTCACTCAGATTTCTACTCTGCTGCACAGAACTATCATGGGATGCAAATCATTATGTTTCCCTCTTAAGCAGCTGTTACGTTGTCTGAATTATTTATATTAGCCAAGAAAAAAATACGGGATTAAGTGCTGTGTGGGGAACTTTCTCTTTAGATGTGCCGGGGAACAGTATGAGAATATTACTACCATTTTTGCCGTGTTTCAAAAGAACACACTACATTTATGGCCAGATCTGAGGGGTTTCCATCTCAGCTCTATTATTTACTCACTATGTAACCCAGGAGAGTCATGCCTAAGTCTTATTTGAAAATGAAAATGACTTGGGTGGAGTGGTGGTGGCTAGACCATATTTCATGCCATTAATATTAACATTTTTCAAATCTCCTTTGTAATCAGCTTCTTTTCTAGGCCTCCACTCCAGGAGACTACCTACATATGCATGGTATGTGCTTTTTTGACCACATATCCATGTATTCAGGAAACAGTCTTCTAAGATCTATGAGGATGAAGAGTTGCCCTAGCCACGACCCTGGAGAAGGTGGGAACATAAGACAGGACGGAATTTAACATTTTTTATTGAGCTTAGATATATTCAACTCAATAACAAATAACATAAATCAGAGAGTGGCTGAGGATGACATAAGGGGACAGAGGTGAGCACGGGAATCGACGGTGGTGATGGTCACAGGGAGAAAATTCAGAAAAAAATAGGAAGAGCTACTAGGAACAGGAGGAACAATGAAGTGAGTTGGGAGAAACAGACATCAGACCATCATGGGTTTGGAGTGCCAGTTAAAGATAGGCACCTTCCTTATTTGAAAGATAATAGAGGTATCCCGAAAAGGTGATTTTCATGTACCCTGTGCATGGGATTTCTGTCATTAGCTTTGCTTCACATAAGTTAATTCTGTGCAAGCAAATTTTACAGCATGTCCTATACTTTTATTATTTTACAACACCCTTTAAGGCACCCTGTACTATTCTGCATTGCCTACTAAGCTTCATGCTGTTTGCCCACAGTGTCTGTCCATTCAAATGTCTGTCCTAAGACGTACTGACCATGTCGTTCCAGTATCCTGGCCGAACTTTTCAGGTGAGACCTGAAGTAATTCCTGTGAGAAGCTGTGGGGGCGAGACTCCACAATGAAGATGACAGAAGTCTAGTATAATCAAACCCTCAGAAACGGGGATATTTTGCTAGCTAGCCCCCTTTCCTGAATCAGACAAAAGCTAAATCCATTTGCAAGAGGTGGAAACCTTCAGTGTAGAAGGAAGCATGCCTTGCTCTCTCTCCAGAGGGAACCTGTCTATTGGAGAACTACGGCTCTCTCCAGGCAGTCCTCTGGCAGCTGCCAGTGAGCCAAAGCAAGCGAGAGGCTACAGGGTGCAAGCTGTACTCAATGTAGAGCTGCCCATGAAGATCCAGGGGAGGGGAGGGTGAAAGGAGCGACTGAGGGGGCAGGAGAGCAAAGAAAGGCTAGGTATGATTATGTCACCAGGTATCCTTGGCAACCAGAAAACATCTTGTACATCCTGCTTTGAGTGTTCAGCTGCACATGCAAAGAAAATGTACCCTGCTTTTGTCAACATCAACAGCACAGGAATGGGACATCTTGAGGCCTTTGTCAAGGTGGAGGCAGAGATTTCTAAGGCCCTCAAATCTTAAGTATCTGGCAACAAAGGACACACATGAATTGGACTGTGTGTGTGTGTGTGTGTGCGCGTGTGTGTGTGTGTGTGTGTGTGTGTGTGTGTGTGTATGCAAGCATGCATTTGTGTATATTATGGGGTAGGGTATCAGGATATGGGGGCAATAAAAGCTTCCACAGAACACAAATTCACACGTTTGCTAGAACTGCACACACCATATGGCACTGTGAGGCATTAAGCACTGAGGTCAACGAGTTCTGAAGGCAGAACCCAATCAACTCAAGAGTTTGGTAAATTATCTCTTCAAACAAACAAACAAACAAACAAAAACAAAGGCTCAGCCCAGGAGAGCACACTTCAGAGAGAGGAGACCTGTGTCACCCTTTCCTTTGTAAACCTTTGCTTAAGATACCCAGAACAAGGCAGGTAAAGGCTTTGCATCACTACTTAGAGACGAGGAAAACTTAATGACTATGGCTATAATTTCAGTGTCCACTATCCAGCATGTACTCGATCAAACAGTTATAGGAAATATTTAAGTAGCACTCATAAAGTACCAGAGATCATTTTGCTATATATGAACATAAGTCTGCGTGCGCACGCACACACACACACAAACATAAGTGTGCTTATGTGTATTCGCATATATGCTAATGAATATTCATGAATATGTACATATTTGTCTGTGCACATACTAGAATTCTAATTTGATCCTTATACCCACTTTAGGATAGAAACTCTTACTATTCTTGTTTTAGACAAAAATACCAAAGCACAAAAAAGGAAAGCAACTTTGCCAAGACCACCCAACTAGTTTGTGCTAGAACTGCAACTTGAAAATAGCTCTGTCCAGGCTGGAAATACAACAAGGTAGAAATGTCACTCATGAAGGGAAAAAAAAGTATTGCTACCCACATGTGAGAATGAGGATGAGCATGAGTGTGTGTGCACAGACATACACATGTTTACAGATGAGCTGGGACGAATGCATCTAGACAGAGATGAAACTCAAGACTGTTAACAGGGATTGTCACAAACTAGGACTTCATCACAGTATCATTAACAAAAAACCATGATATTAATAATCAGCATGACTTTGGCACATCAGTGAATAGTCCATATTTTTTTTAAAACCCTCTATAATCACATGTGCACATTGCACAAAAGGCAATACAGTAGCAAGCCTCAAGCAGAAGTGACGGATGTTTCCTGTTTAGGATGCAGCTGCTGCCCATCACTTCAGATGAATTTCTGCCAATCCACGAAGTAGCATGATTCGCACATGTCCGCGTCTCTCCTCTCATTCCCAGCTCCCCTAGCCTATGCTACTGCAGGCCCCTAAAGCTTAGTACGTCATTGTCACCTTTGCCTTTGATGGCTAAATTTAAAGAAGACTGCGAGGTTTCACTTTGGAAATCAGATGCAGCCAGAAAAATGTGTCCAAGATGACGCTGGGCATATGGTGGTTAAAAATGATTCGGACGGAATTCAGAATAAGCATGTCCACTCAATTCACATCTGCCGCGATGCAGCTGATACAGTACTCAAGGGACCACAGCTACCGGTTCCTGAACTCTCGGTTCACAGCACGGCACGTGGCCCAACGAGAGCTGGAGTTCCTTGAAGACTAAAATTCCCGAAGCTCATATCCGCGCTTTAGCAGCAGCTCCCAGACCTCCGAAGGGGCTGTCACCCTAAGTCAGTGCCGCCTAATACGCTCTCTTTAAGGCTGGAACAGTCCTTTCCCACTGCCCAGTGTGGCAGCGACCGGCAACACGTGACCGAGATATGAAGTGTGCCTAGTGTAACAACAGAGCCGGACTTCAAACCGCTTGTACTTTTAATTAGCTTCCATTTCTTAACTGCACGTGAGTAGTAAGTGCCAGTGTGGGCCAGCGACACGAGCATTGTCATTTTCCTGCCGAAAGGCGACATCTCCTTTTATCAAATGAGCGGACGCCCTCTTGCAGAGCTCAACACAGAGGCTACCAAAGATTATTTATCTGCTTGACATCATGCAGTCAGTCCCACGGCAGAGGCCAAGCTACGATCAAGCCCTCCTGATTGTTCTTCTGCTTGAATGCACAATTCTGAGATCAAAGCCTCAAGTCAAGTCCTGATGGTGAGCCTATTATGTTCTCCTTAAAATTAACAACTTTGATAGTGGAGTGTCCTTAAGATTTAATGGTTTTAACAGTGTCAGTGTCAACAACAAACCAGTCACAGAGATCAGATAGATAGAGGTGGACTAGAATATAAAAGTTTAGGACTAACAAATAACAGGATTGACGAGTTGAAGATATAATTGCAGACTCTTAGAAAAAATAATTAATAACACAGTTTTGACTAATAAAAGTCATGCTGACAAAATCCTCATATTTAAGAAGCCCATCAAGTTTTTTTAAATAATTGAACCATAATTCCACAACTTACTTCTATTCTCTGAGTTTTTTAACTTCATTCTTTTCTTAGTCTTCCTATACTAAGATGGTTATCGACTGTCATAAAACCCCAAAGTATTTTAGAGTCATGGGAATGTGAAAAAGAAAAAGGCCTCAGCAAAACAAAAACACTTTAATTTGCTTTACTTGTTTTTTTTTATTAACATTTACAACATAGAAGTTGTGTTTGTCCATCCCCGCCCCCCCCACCCCCCCCAATCTGTACCCAATAAAAAATGTTTCCAAACTGGGATGCCAAGTTTCCATTCAAATGCCATTTGGTTTAATATCCCTGGGTGAACCCTCCCTAAAACAAAGATTTGCCCTGAAGCTGGGATGGACTGGCTGTTGAAACAGAAGGATAAGCCACATTGCAGCTGCTTAAGCGTCTTCCACCAAACCTAGACAATATTAGACAGGCATCCTTCAAAGAATGTAGGTCCAACCAGGCATAGCCAGCGATGAGCTCCCCTGACCCCCCACCCCAGAGAAAGGTTGCCTGTTGATCCTGAAGACATTTTCACCCATTTCTTAGAGGAAGGCTGGGGAAATTTCACACCTCGGAACCCTATTATCTTTATTGCTATCCTTGCTTGTTCCTCTGTGGCTCACAGATTGGCTCAGATTCTAAATAGGACTCTTGGAAAGACGTAATTGAATTATAAAAATGTGCAAATATCTCGACAGAAAAACGGGAATGTACCATCACTCAAGTCCAGGCTCCTGGCAGGATTGTTGCTCCACCCCCCCCCCCCAAAAAAAAAAAAAACCTACCCTGGTATAATGTTTATAGTCTTTTGTATTAAAAAAAAAGAAAGAAAAAAGAGAACAACTGGGGGAAACAAAACAAAACAAAACTATGAAGGGGGACTTACTTTGGAGGGATTTCACACTGACATAAGAGAGAATTTCCTGTACATATGGTCCTCAATTTTAGACACAATGCATTCCTGGAAATTATATCATAAAGCAGATCACCAGAAGGGAAAACTGTGATTTTGCCTGCTTCTTTCATTCAACAAACATCTACTGAATGCCCACTGTGTCCCAGGCGTAAAGAAGAGTCTGCCCTATTCATATGACCTAAAAAACTATCTTTGAATCAGAACCGGTAAGACTGTTCATAAGGCTGTGCCAAACAAGCAGGGCCACCCGGTTGGGAAGAGCAGACAAACGAGCCATATAGCACCTCAAACTGTGACAGACAAATCTTATTTCTGTGTCACTAGAAAGGACTATGGGTTGGATCTTGAAAGTCCTTCAAATATCCTTATGGTATAAAGTTTGGTCCTCAGCATGGTGTTACTGAAAAATAGTTGAACTTCTAAACAGCAGACAGAGTCTAGTGAAAGGTCTTCACTGTGGGTGGGGTGTTCTCCAAGTGGACAATGTGATTCTGCTCACGTCTTCTCTATTCCTATCTGCTTCTCATGGGATTAGCTTTGCTTCACCATGAGCTCCGCCATGAGATGTAGCCTCCGCTTAGGTCCAAAAGTAGTCGGGCAATCTCATCATGAATTGGAAATTCCACAGCTATAAGCCAAAACAAACCTTTCATTTCTATGAATTGATCATCTCAGGCAGTTTGTTACAGTGACGGGACACTAATATTTTTCAAGAAGCCATCTTCTCGACACGGTGCCATGCCAGTAACCCAAATCTCCATGGAATGTCAGGGTTCTCATCAATCCAGTTCCCTACCATCACACTGTGCCCTCTTCTCAGATCCTGGCAACACCACAAGCTTCCAAATCTAGGTTCACTTCTTCTAGGCCAAGTAGAGAACCTCAATTTTGCATAGCTGAGACTTTCTTTTTCTAAGTCAGTGTTTGTGTGCTATATTCCAACAGTTTTCTACTTCACCTTGAAAAGTCTTCATGGTCTGTTGGTGACTTGTAAATTCTTCCTCTCTCAGAAGAGAAAGTGGCCTCGATCATTCTGAAGACACCTTCATCAGTTAGTAGCAATCCTTTCAATGACAAAGCTCCGTGCTTTAGAACACCCAGGAGAGCTCTGTGTCACGTCAGAGGACATTAGGAGGAGCAGATATTCTTCTGTATGCCTCAGTGAAATGAGACACTACAGGCACAAGTGCTCTCCACCTCAAGGACAAAACTAACCCCATGTAGAAAGAGCCTGCAGATCACCATGTATTCCCATGAACTGCATTACAGCCCTCAAAACATTTAGGATGTTTTCTGTAATCTTAACATGTAAGAACAGAGGAATGAATAAATAACAGTTATCATTTGTAGATGTGTTATACAAGCATTCAAATCAGGATCTCAGAGAATATATTTATGAATATATGAAAAAAATGTTTATTGCAATATAACAAATTAGTAATAAAAATATCTAGAAGGAATATATTTGAAATAAAATCAAGTTATACGTAAGCATGGAAATGTAAGTCTAATATATAGATATATATATACATAGATATCTCTTTTATATAATATACAAACAAATGGACTACATACTTAGTATATATATATATATGTAGATAGTTAAATTTTTACTTAGATAAAAATAGTAACTAGCAGGCTAGTTATTTTGAGAACACTTTATTATGACTGATAGTGAATGATGAGATTATAGAAAATTTGAGATGATTTTTTTCCTCTTTAAATGTGTATCTCTCTAAAGATAAATAGTAATGAAAAATTCAAAACAATGAATTTCCACACTGAAATCACCTAAGGAGCTTTTAAAAATCCTGAAGTCAGGGACTCATCTGAGGTTCTAATATTTAAGTGGTCTGAGATGCTTCCTGGGTACCAGAATTTTAAAAGCAACCAGGTAGTTCTGTTTAGCTACAACTAAAAATCCTTGTTTTATGACAAGTTTTTTCCCCCTAAACTATGTACAATGTTTATCTCAAAGGTACATTTCAAGAAAATTTGACTTGCATTGTAACTAAAAGTCACATTCTTTAGGATGGCCCCAACTAAAATCTGAGAGAGGGAAAATAATTAGAAACTACAGAGAAGACTAGAAGAAAAAAAAAAGATATACTAGAATCCTGACAATGTTACTTATTGTAGGAAAACATTAGATTTAGGTGCGCCCTTTCTGGTAGTGGGAACAAAGAAGAAGAAAAAACATAATTAAAAAAATGACAATCTCTGTTAAAGAAATATAAAACTTCCTTATTCTTTTATTCAGTCATTTACTCATTTATTTATTTGATATCGAGAATGAAATCCAGGGCCTCACATATGCTACAAAATTATTGTTATTATTGAACTACATTCTGGCCTTTAGAAATAAATTAAAAGAGAAAAAATTTTATACATTTAAGAGTTGATATTGACATGATGGAAAACATTTTTAGTAACTTTTTAACAAAAATATGAGGATATTTTCTTTTTTCTTGTCTCTCTTTTATCTTCCATCCCTCCTTCCACTCTCTCCCTTCTTTTCTCATAATCTTCCTTCCCTTTCCTTCCCTCTCTCCCTTCTTTTCTCCTTTCCTTCCATTTATTTTTCTTCCCCCCCCCCCTTCCATACTGAGAATTGAATCCAAGACCTCTAGCATCTGGTACACACTGAAATATACCTCCAGTCCCCAAAGACTCCATTAGTTATAGATGTTTCTTACAAAAAGCCAAAGGAAAAATGCTAAATTTTTATGTTGTGAAACATTTTCTGGTGAACTCAGTCAATTGGTCTGAGAGTATTCTAGATGACAGTACATTCATTTACAATGCAGATATTTACTCGAAAACACTGAAAATAAAAGCATGTTTTTTCTTTGATGATCCCTAAATCCATAACAAAGGATTTAGTTTTTCAGTTTAGCACTTCTTGTTACATAGCTGGGACTGCATGAGAACATTGTGTAGGGTTTCCATGGAAGGAATAGTGAAGAGTAACAATTGACATTTTCAACTTATGAAAATTGGCTTTTTGTGAGTCCTTCTTGCCTTGAACTTTTGAGAATTGCTTTCCTCCTTTTATGCCAATGAGCACACAGGTTCTTTCTGGCACAAACAGAAAGCCACACACACTTGGCGTTTTAGTGATGACGTCTAAAGTAGATTAATACATACTTGACGTTAAATAATTTGGAGTTTTCAGCTCATGTTTCCTTTGTTTCCTTTTACTAAATTGAACATACGCACACATACACGCACACATACATAGATATGTAAACAAATTAACAACAGAGTGGAACATAGCAGTGCTTACAGTATTGAAGTTCTCAAGAACTTTTTTTTGGTGACCTTTAACATATAAGCAGTGATTTACTGCTAACAGCACTTAATGTGATGGATTTAGAAATGTGGTTACCACACTTCCTTGGGAGTATCTGCTCAAAACAAAACTAACCCTGTTACTCAACAGTAAAAATAACTTGAGTCTTGTTGCCTGTGTAGCTGAAATCACAGACATTGTGTAGCCTTCTGAAGTGCCTGATCTGCTTCAAGTGGAATATGGAGCAGGACTTCCCTTGAAGCTGCATGCCTAAGAATTACACACACACACACACACACACACACACACACACACACACACACACTGTCCCCAGTGAGGACTCTTTAGGTTCTAAACTGTTAACTCACATCATGAGCTGTGCTGCTTCAGGTCTGGTTATGTTAAGCCAGTGCTCGAAAATCCTGAAGATTCTCTGTCCCCATGTCCTACTTCTGTCCCTTGCACTGTCACTCTGCAGGCTC
>PVKB01004595.1:0-133898 GCA_004027205.1 Ctenodactylus gundi
CACTTTCCCACTCAGGGACGCAGAGTGATGACATCACAATGACCTCAGTGTTGACCCTCAGGTTGCCAGGGTCTTGAAGTAGCCTTCCTGGAGGCAGGAGTCCAGGCAGTGGTGGATCACTGAGGTGAGTTTGGGCTTTTCCATACAACAGTTGGCTAGGAGACTGCTCACTGGCCTTTGAAACCTGGCATTCGTGACAACTTTGACTGGCCCAGGGCATCAGGTATCCTACAGAGTCACGGGCAGAGTCCAGCACCTGACCCCACCATTCTCTATTCTCCAATCAATTCTATCCCTGTTCCCTTGACTCTGCCTTAGACCCTGTAACTAACCTTCAGGCCAACCTTCTGTGTACTCAGCCTCTCCTTGGTTTCTCCCCCGCCTTCCCCCCAGGGTCTCCAACGTCCTGCAGCAGGCTCCAAGATCAGGGTCCATATCTGGCTGCCACATCTTCAGAAGAATGTTGTTAAGGCGCATTAGGAAAGAGCTCCAAGAAATGATTTTTGATCCACCTCCTGGATGTTCTGCAGGCCCCCTTAAGGAGAATCTACTGAGGTGGCAAGGAGCCATTATAGGGCCCGATGACAGCCCCTATGAGGGAGGGGTATTTGGCTTGAATATCGAATTTCCACCTGATTACCCATTTCGCCCACCAAACATCAAGTTCACCACCAGGATTTATCACCCAAATGTTGACAGAAGGGGGTCAATATCCTTAGACATACTGGGCTCCGAGTGGTCACCAGCCCTTACTATTGCAAAGGTACTTTCTTGTTGTTGTTGTTTCTCTTGTTGTTGTCTTTTACCTTTTGCCTTTTGTCTTTCATTCTTTACCTTTTTTTCTCCTCCAAGGTGTTGCTCTCCATATTGTCACTTTTATGTGACCCCAGCCTAAATGAGCCTTTGGTGCCCAAAATAGCAAAACTCTACAGGAAGAACCGAAAAGCCTATGACCACCTGGCAAGAAGATGGACCCAAAAATACGCCATGTGATTTCGAAGCTAAGTTTCATTCACAAAACAATAAAGATGAAACTGGCAATTTAAGGAATTGGTTGTCTTTTGGTTACTTTCTAAGAAGAGACGTATCCCCCAAACTTGTGGGTGCACATTGTACACATTTCAGATCAGGGAGTATGTGAAAGGGTCCTGAGGAGTGGGAGCACGTGAGAGGGAACTGTGTGTCTGAGGCAGGGACAATGGAAGGGTGGGTGGGAGGTGCCAAGGGCATGGGGGTGCTGAGGGAGATTGCCTAAGGTAGGCGGGGCAGGAGCCAGGTGGGTGGGAGATGCCAGGGGCGTGGACGTGCTGAAGGAAATAGCCTTATGGAGCTTTAATTTAATTTCAATTAAAACATTGAATCCTATGCAACTTCCCCCACCCTGCCTCTCTCCCATTCTCTCACTGGTAAGTGGCTTCTCAAGAAATACCTGCGGGATGCAGACCTGTCATGTTTTCCCAAGAACCCTGAACACTCTGTGATTTCAATCCTGTTGCAAGTGTAAGTTTATCTTGCCTCATTTTGGTTGGGGGTGGCAGAATGAAAGGGATTTGGGTTAGAGGCAAAAGAACTTGACTAGTCCCTGGACAGCAAGCAGCATGAACTTCAGTGATGCCAGCTACATTTGCTTCCTAGATCCCAAAGGGGAGGTGTGGAGCAGAGCAAGTAGGTACTGAACTCACAGTAGCTTTTTCTCACAGCCGAACAATTTCTGTCTTTAAGACACTGCTAGCAAGTGTGCCCAATTTTTGCTCCAGAAAGAGACATTCTCATTAACCTCTCAAATCAATGCTCTGCCTTGGAGGGGCTTCTATCTTCCAAGGATGGTATATATTAACACATTTGTGTGTGTGTGTGTGTGTGTGTGTGTGTGTGTGTGTATTTGATATATATATTTGATATATATATATTTTTTCAATGAAATACAGAGTTTTTTATTGTAGTACTGGCAATTTATCCCAGGGCTTCCACATTGAAGTATATCCCCAGGTTTTCCCCTCTTATCTCTTTTAATTTCTTTCTTTCTTTCTTTCTTTCTTTCTTTCTTTCTTTCTTTCTTTCCTTCCTTCTTTCCTTCCTTCCTTCCTTCCTTCCTTCCTTCCTTCCTTCTTCGTTTCTTTCTTTAGAGACAGGGTATCACTAAGTTGCTAAGTTACTCAGGGTGGGCTCCAACTTGAGATCCTCTTTTCTAAGTCTCAGAGTACTGGAATTACAGGTGTGCACTGCTACATCAGGCTGGTATTTAACTTTGAAGAATTTTCCTTTACTCCAACACAATTTTAGGTTTAATTTGAGTTTCTTTTAACAATCTACCAAGGAAAATTAAATTTTTAATTGTCAGAAAATACACTCATGAGAAACAGTACATTGGCTTATATTTTAAGAAAATTTTAATAATCTAATGATAAATCTACATATTTTGATATGTACTTTAACAAATTACATAAAAATAACATGGAGAATTGTACTTTGACAATTTGAACTGCTTGGACCTGTCATTACAGGTAAATTTTAATTTTATAACAATCTGGTGTATAAAAAACAAAATTCTTCCGTGAGCACTGTATATTCAGGGATGAATAATCAAGTAATATGCAGATTAGTACAACTATTGGGTTTGAAACATTTTATAATTTACTGATATATATTATCTAATCAATAGGTTCAAGGGAGCAATTTTAAAACTTTGATATTCTAAAAGTAAGGTCTTATCATTTTAAAGAAAATAGGACAACAATACTGGTTCAGTAAGGAAAATACATGCTTAATTACTTTTTGAACATTTAATCTATTTGCTTGTGCACAGTGTACTGGCATTGCATTCTCAATAAAGATCAAATTTCCTACAAGCACAGTAGGAAAAGAAAGACATAGTAATCTAATTGCTGCTTAAATATATTACCCTATAAGATACATTAATTTCTCATTTGAGAAAGGTTTTAAATCCTAAATGAGGTTTTTGTCTATTGTAACTTTCTTTTGAAATGTTAATTTATTATTTTACTTGTGGTCTGAGGTTTTAAAGAAGCAATGGAGAGATTATAACTTCGTAAAGGTAGGAAATTATCAATTGCTTGGGATTTTATTAAAATCTAAATTAAAATAGCCAATAGCTGCATCAATGTGTTTTAATTCCTTGTCAAATATACCAACCCTTAAAATAATCAATTCCTTTTTTCCACACATTAAGGCAGTATTTTGTAATGGAACTATCTGCAATAATGGAAACTTTCTATATGTAATTTATCCAATAGAGTAACCATGTGTCATATATGGCATTTGACTGGGAATTAAGAGAGGGCAGCACTGCCCTCTCTTGATGCATGACAGTGATCCAGCTACTTGAGAATTAATGCAGGAGTATCACAAGATTGAGACCAATCAGGCAATTTAGTAAGAACCTGTCTGGGAAAGTAGTTAAGTTTAAAGCACTTATTTAGCATGGACAAGGTAGTGAGTTCAAGCATTCATACCAATAATAAATAAATAAATAAATGGAAATATTTCTGTTTTAATTTACTTTTTACTACATGATTTATGTATTTATGATTTAGTGTTTTTACACTACTCAAAAATGTCACACATTGTGATGTGTGACAAAAAGAAATAAAATTTCTGTTCATAACACTAGAAATCATGGATTTAATAGTTATAAAACAATGGCTTCTTGTTGTGTCCCATCAATATAGTTTATAGAAACACAGTGAATTTCTTTGGAGGGCTTACAAATTTGAGTAGAGATCATCCACATTGTGTGAGTGTCAGTGTGAAAGCCAGAAGGTCCAGTAGCTACTCACACCTGTACCAGAAGGACATTAGTTGGATACTCTAAAACAACCACTGCAAGCCTGCCAAGGATGGCTGTTCAAAAAGCAACATAATGACGGGAGCCTGATGCAAATCTACAGTGGAGGTCAGCAAAGTAAAACAGGAGTAAGTTCATGTCTCAAGACTCAAGGCACTGGACAGAGCTTTTCCATGAGAAGGCTGCAAGGTTTCTTCTTCCCTGCTCTACTCAGTTAAAGCCGCCATTGTTTTTGTCTGCACCCTCAATGGGTGCCATCCCACCATTTCCTGGCCCCCTAGTCACCAACCCACAACTGATAATTCTTCCCTGGGCATTCGCCAATGTTGTCACTTTGACATAATCCTTTCAACCGTCACAGATCTCTTGCTAAGAGTTTGGAAATTTCCAGAAAACAGCTTCACTCACAACCTTCTACAGACTAACTGGATTCCCAAGGATTTGGAAGAAGTTGCGATGTTTGCATAGCCACATTCTATCTTGGCCCTTTTTGTGGCCACACCTGTTCCTCTTCCTCTATGCATTTGACTTAACTTCCTGTGATAAATACTTTGAAGAGTACATAGCAGATCCACTAGCTTTACCTCAACTCACTCAGAATATTATCCGATAACATCTGAGGACTATAGCAAGAGATTTTCCTACTTCAGTGTGACCTGTCTAGCTGCTGCTTCAACGGATGTTTGGTTACACTGGTTTTGATACAGTCTTGCTCTATAGTCCAGGCCGATCCTGATATCATTATGTAACACAGTCTGGACTCAAATTCACCGCAAACTTCCTGCCTCAGCCTCCCAAATGCTGGGATTATAGGTGTGAACCATCATGCCTAGCTTACTTGCCCTGAGGAATCAAACTCAGGGCCTTGTGCATACTAGGTAAACACTAACTGTTGGTCTATTTTTCCAGCCTCTTGACTGTTTTTAAAAAGGATTTTGATTTTTTAAATTTTCTTCCATTCTGTAATTAAAAATAATACATATAAATGTTGACTCATTGGAATATGGTATTTGGGGAAACCCGTGTCCATATTCCTGGGACATGGCCATATATATTTGACTCTAAAATATAATAACTCATTTTTTGAGGCAAAAGCTATGTTTTTGTATTAACAGCTTTGGTGCCCAATGTGGGGTACAAAGGACAAAAAAAAAAGTTTCACCAGAGTAGCCATTCTGAGTGATGTCTGGTACCAACATTCAGAGTTCTTTGTACACTACCATCGGGTTTGTCTCAGGTGGACCTGGTAAGTTTCTCTGGGTCTTGGACCTCTCTTTCTTTCTTTCTTTCTTTCTTTCTTTCTTTCTTTCTTTCTTTCTTTATTTTTTGGATGGCTGAGGTTTATTCTTAGCTGGTTTCATGTAGGGTCTGATTTTTTGGGATACCATAGCGGTGTTCGTTCAAACTCTGTTTTAACATAGCCATTTTGTTCGACTACTTTGAAAACATTTTGCTTTATCTGTCTGCTTGGTTTTCTAGTTTCTGGCCATATGGCTCATTTTGATTTGATTTTGGTTTGGTTTTAATTGCTTGTTTTATTTTTAATTTAAAATCCTTGAAGCATTAGGTTGCACATTAGCTTTATTTTTGGATTGCTTGTTTTCAAAATATTCCTTTGAAAATTGCTAGCATCTGGACTTCATCTCCCAGTGCATAGTTTTATTTCCCAATGGCAGCTCCTACTTTTTGAAACCTTACTGCCCACAGCTTAAGAAATACAAGTGTCTCAGGAGGTATGAAAAGAAAGGGCACAGTCCTTTAGCTCATAGGAGCAGAAGTGTTAGAAGGACATGCTTCCCAGTGTGCAATGGCCTCATGGGGAATTCCAATAAAATCTACTCCATTCTTGGGTCAGAAGGATTTTACTGGCTCAGTTGAAAAGACACATGCAAGGGAGGGATTATCTAGTGTTTTGAGCCAGCAGAAAACATGACAAAGACATATATGGAAGGAAATGATCACAGGGTGGTACTTGACAGAGCTACTTCCAAAAAGCAGCACATAAAGATGACTCAGGCAGACAGCAGCAGGGACTTCCTGTGAGCTCCTCTGCCCTCCCCCTCAACTCAGCTGCTAGAGGGGGTTCAAGACCCTCCTCCGGAACCCACAGCCAGCATCAGGGACTGCTGAGGTGTGAGGCTGAGACCCTTCTCGGGACCCGTAGCCAGCACCAGGGACTTCCGGTGAGACACCCACCCTCCCCCTGCCATCAGCGGCATGGGAGAGGAGCGGTTCAAGACCTTTCCCCTCTCAGGGACTCTCAGCTGGCACCAGAGACTTCTGGTGAGCTCCACTTCCCTCTCCCTCCCCTCAGCAGAGAGAGAGGGTTCCAGACCTCCAGACCCTCCTGGACTCGGGAGCGCCAGGGACTTCCTGTGAGTACCCCTGCCCTACTCCTGCCCTCAGTGGCAAGAGGTATTAGAGATCAACCACGGGAAAGCACAGCCTGCGCCAAGGACAGCGCCAAGGACTTTGGGTGGGCTCCACTCCTCTCCTGCAAGGGGTTGCGAGATCCTCCTGGTCTCAGGGACCCACAGCTAATGCCAGGAATGTCCGGTGAGCTCCTCTGCCCACCCCACCCCCCCCAATCTCAGCGGTGAGAAAGGGTTCCAGACCCTCAGTGTCTCAGGGACCCGTGGCGGGCCAGAACCAGGGATTTCAGATAAACTCAGTTTCCCTCGTCTTCCCCTCAGCCAGGAGAGGGGATTCCAGACTTCCAGACCCTCCTAGACTCCGGGACCGCAGCTGGCGCCAGGGACTTCTGAGTTTCACTGCCCTACCCCTCCGCTCAGTGGCAGGGACTCCAAGGGATCCAGCAGCCAGCGCCAATGGCTTAGGTGGTGACAAGGGGTTCCAGACGCTCCTCAGGGAGCGGCAGCCAGCACCAAGGACTTAGGTGAGCTTCCCCTCCCCTCAGCAGAGAGCTGAGTTTCCATAACTCCAGACCCTCCTCGATTTGGGGACCCGCGGCCAGTGCCAGGGACTTCTGGGGAGCTCCTCTGACCTCTCCCTAATCTCAGCAGCAAGAACAGGTTTGAGACCCTCAGCATCACTGGTACCTGCAGCAGGCGGGAACCAGGGACTTCGGGTGAGCTCAGCTTCCCTCTCCCTCCTCTCAGCAGGGACAGGAGATTCCAGACTCTCTTCTGGACCTTGGCCAGCTCCTGGGACTTGAGGCGAGCTCCTTTGCCCTACCCCTGCCTCCAGAGGTGAGAGTGGGTTTGAGACCCTCCTAGGGGCGGTGCAGCCAGCACCAAGGACTTCTGTGGTGAGAGGGGTTTCGAAACCCTCCTCATGGACCTGCAGCCAGTGTCAGGGACTCCCGGTGAGATCTGATGCCCTGTGGAGGGGAGAGGGTTTGAGACCTCCAGAACCTCCTCAACAAAGTGACCCAAGGCCGCCCAGGAACTACTGGCGAGCTTTGCTGCCCTCTCCCACCCCTCAGCAGCAAAAAGGGGTGCGAGACCCTTCTCGGGAACCATGGCCTTGCGCCAGGGACTTCAGGGGTGTGAGGTGGTTCAGGACCTTCCTCGGGGACCCACCGCTAGTACCAGGGGCTTCCAGTTAGCTCAGCCTCACTCTCCCTGCCATCAGTGGAGAGAGGTCTGAGACCCTCCTTGTCTCAGGGACCCATGGCCAGCTGGCACCAGGGACTTCCTGTGAGCTCCACTACCCTTCACCTTTCCCACCCGCCCCTTCCTCCTAGTGGCTAGAGGGGTTAGAGGCTCTTGTAGGGACGGAGCAGCCAGCGCCAGGGTCTTCTGGTGAGCTCCTCTGCCCTCCCCCTCTCCCAAGTGGCATAAGGGGGTTTGAGACCCTCCTCGGATGCAGCAGCCAGAGCCAGGGACTTCCGTGGTGAGAGGGGGATCGAGACCCCACTCAGGGTCTCATGGCCAATGCCAGTGAGCTTCCCTGCCCTCTCCCCCCTCAGCAGCAAGAGGGGGTTCCAGTCCGTCCTCAGGAACTCACCGCCATCGCCAGGTGTTTCCTGTGAGCGCCTCTGCCCTCCTCCAACTCCCAAATGCTAGAGGGAGTTCGAAACCCTCCTCTGGAACTTCACAGCCAGCTCCAGGGACTTATGTGGTGTGAGGTGGTTTGAGCCCCTACTTGGCAGCCACAGCCAGTGCCGGGAGCTTCTGGTGAGCTCTGCCACCCTCCTCCTTCTCTCAGCGGGGAGAGAGAGGGTTCAGGACTTCCAAACCCTCCTCAACTCGGGGACCCATGGCCTGTTTCAGGGACTTCTGGTGAGCTCCAGTCCCTCCTCCTGCCATCAGCCAGGAGAGGAATTTAGACACTCTCCACAGGATCCCACAGCTAGCCCCAAGGACTTGGTAGTGAGAGGGAGTTTGAGACCCTCCTAGGGTACCTGCAACCAGTGCCAGTGACTTCCCGTGATATCATCTGCCCTCCCCCTCCCCTCAGCTGTGTGAGGGGGTTCGAGACCCTCCTCGGGAACCAGCAGCTTGCACCGGGAACTTTGGTGGTATGAAGTAGTTCCAGACATTCCTCAGGAACCCTCAGCCAGTGCCAGGGTATTCCGGTGAGCTCTGTATCCCTCCCTTGGCCATCAGTGGTGAGGGGGTGTTCCAGACCCTCCTCCTCTCAGGTACCCAGGGCAGGACGGAACCTGGGTCTTCCAGTGAGCTCCGCTTCTCTCCCTCTCCCCTCAGCAGCAAGAGGGGGTTTGAGAGCTTCCTTGGGGACCTCCGGCAAGCTCCAGGGACTTCCGCTGAGCACTGCTTTCCTCCTCCTCCACTCAGCAATGAGAGTGGGATCGAGGCCCTCCTCTTGAACCCACAAGCAGCGCCAGAGACTTTGGTGGTGTGAGGTCAGTTCGAGACCCTCCTTGGGGAAATGTGGCCCTTGCCAGGGACTTCGGGTGAGTGCCTCTGCCCTCCCCCATCCATCAACAGTGAGAGGGGGTTCAAGAGTCTCCTCATCTGAGTCCCGCCTATGGCGGGCACCAAGGACTTTCCGTGAGCTCCGCTTCCCTCCCCCTCACATCAGTGGTAAGAGGGGTTTCTAGACACTTCTCAGGGACCCTCAGCCAGCGCCAGGGGCTTCCGGGGAGCTCCTCTGCACACCCCCTCCTCCCAGCTGGGAGATGGGGTCGCAACCTCCAGATCCTCCTCTACTCAGGGACCTGTGGCCAGTGCCAGGGACTACCGGTGAGCTCTGCTGCCCTCCCTCTCCCCTCAGCAGCCTGAAAGGGTTCGAGACCCTTGTTGGGAACCTGCAGCCAGAGCCAGGGTCTCAGCTGATTTGAGGTGTGTCGAGACCCTCCTCGGCCAGTGCCAGTGTCTTCCAGTGAGTTCCTCCGCCCTCCCCATTCCCTCAGCCAAGGGAGGGGGTTCACACCTCCAGACCCTCCTCAACTTGGGAACCCACAGCCCGTACCAGGGACTACTGTTGAGCTCGGCTGCCATCCGCCTCTCCCCAGCAGCAAGGAGGGGTTCGAGACCCTCCTCGGGAACCCACGGTCAGTGCCAGGGACTTCGGTGGTGTGAGCTGGTTTAAGACTCTCCTCTATGACCTGTGGCCAGTGCCAGGAACTTCTGGTGAGCTTCTCTGCCCTCCCACTAACCTACCAGCAGAGGGGGTTTGAGACCCTTCTCGGGATCCTGCAGCCAGCACCAGGGTATTCGGTGGTGAGAGTGTGTTCAAGACCTCGAGACCCTCCTTGACTCGGGGACCAGTGGCCAGCACCAGTGAGCTCCGCCTCCCTCCTCCTGCCAACAGCAGCAAGTGGGGGTGTTCCAGACCATCCTTGTCTAAGGGAAACGCAGGCAGCACCAGCGGCGTCTGGTGAGCTCCTCTGCACTCGCCACCCCCTCAGCTGGGAAAGGGGGTTCAGAGTCTCCAGGCTCTCCTGGACTCAGGATGCATGTCCTGCGCCAAGGACTTCCAGTGAGCTCTGCCTCCCACCTCTACCATCAGCGGCTAGAGGGGATCCGAGACCCTCCTCAGGGACCCATGGCGCCAGGGACTTTGGTGGTGTGAGGGGCTTTGAGATCCTCCTAGGAGAACCGCGACCTGCACCAGGGACTTCCAGTGAGCTCTGCAGCCATGCCCCTCCTCTCAGCGGCGAGAGGCGTTTGGAGACCCACCTCAGGAACCTGCGGCCAGTACCAGGGACTTTGGTGGTGTGAGGTGGTTCGAGACTCAATTCTGGGACACGCAGCCTGCTCCAAGGACTTCAGGTGAGTTCTGCCACACTCCCTCTCCCCTCAGCAGCGAGATGGGGTGTCAGACCTTGAGACCCTCCTCAATTCAGGACCAGCAGCGGGCAGGGAATTCTGGTGAGCTCCACCTCCCGCTAGCTGACAACAGCAGCAAGCGGGCTTCCAGACCATCCTTGTCTAAGAGACACGTAGCCAGAAATATTTCCATTTATTTATTTATTTATTATTGGTATGAATCTGGTGAGCTCCTCTGCACTCCCCATCCCGTCAGCAGTGAAAGGGCATTCAGAACCTCCAGGCTGTCCTGGACTCTGGACTCATGGCCTGCACCAAGGACTTCCAGTGAGCTCTGCCTCCCTCCCCCTACAGCTAGAGGGGAGGATTCAAGACCCTCCTCATGAGCCCACAGCCAACACCATGGAATCCCTTGGTGAGAGGCATTTCAAGACCCTCCTGAGGGATCTGCAGCCACTGCTAAGGACTTCAGGTGAGCTCCTCTGCCCACCTGCACTCCTCAGCAGCAAGAGAGGGTACCAGACCTCGAGACCTTCCTCTATTCAGGACCAGCAGTCAGCAGGGACTTCTACTGAACTCCATCCCTCCTTCCATCAGCAGCAAGGGGGGTTCCAGACCATCTTCGTCTCAGGGACCCGCAGCCAGCACCAGCAAATCCGGCGAGCTCCTCTTCATTCCCCGTGCCTTCGGCGGTGAGAGGGGATTCAGAACCTCCAGACTCTCCTCTACTAGGGACGCATGGCCTGTGCCAAGGACTTTCAGTGAGCTTGGCCTCCCTCCCCCTACCATCAGCAGCTGGAGTGTGTTGGAAAGCCTCCTCGTGGACCCGCAGCCAGGGCCAGGAACATCCGGTGAGCTCCTCTACCCTGCCCCTCCCCTAAGCAGAGAGAAGGGGTTCAAGACCCTCCTCCTACCTGTGGACTGCCGGCACCAGGGACTTCCGGTGAGCTCTGCTTCTCTGCCCCGCCCCTCAGCAGCAAGAGAGGTTCTAGACCCTCCTTGGGGGCCCATGGCCAGGGCCAGGAACTTCTGGTGAGCTTTTCTGCCCTCTCCCTCCCCTCAACTGCAAGAGGGAGGTCAAGACCTCCAGATGCTCCTCAACTCAGAGATCAGTGGTCAATGCCAGAGACTTCAATGAGTTCCACTTCCCTCTCCCTTGCTCAGTAGCGGAGGGGCTTCCAGACCCTCCTCAGGGACCCGTGGCCAGCGTCAGAGTCTTTGGTGGTGTGATGGGGTTCGAGACCCTTCTAGGGGAACCATGGCCCTGCCATGGACTTCCAGTGAACTCCTCCACTTTCCTCCTCCCCTCACAGGCAAGAGGGGGTTTGAAACCTCCAGACCCTCCTCCACTCAGGGACCCATTTCCAGCACCAGGGACTTCTGGTGAGCTTCGCTGCCCTCCCTTTCCACTCAGCAAGGAGATGGGGTTGGATACCCTCCTCTGGAACCCACAGACAGTGGGAGGGACATTGGTGGTGTCGGGCAGTTTGGGACTTTCCTCTGGGAACCGTGACCCACACAAGGGACTTCCAGTGAGCTCCTCCATCCTCCATCTTCCATCAATGGTGAGAGGGGGTTCAAGACCCTCCTCATCTCAGGGACCTGTGGACAGCTGGCACCAAGGACTTCTGGTGAGCTCCGTTTCCCTCCCCCTCACTTCAATGGTGAAAGGGGGTTTGAGACCCTCCTGGGGATCCCACAGCCAGCACCAGGGACTTTGATGGTAAGAGGGGGCTCGAGCTGTCCAGACCCTCCTTGACTCAGGGACCTGCGGCTGGCGCCAGGGACTTCTGGTGAATTCCACAGTTCTACCCCTCCCCTCAGAAGCAAGAGGGGGTTGGAGACTCTCCATGGGATCCAGCAGCCAGCGCCAAGGGCTTTGGTGCTGAGAGGGGGTTTGAGACGCTCCTCAGGGAGTGGCAGCCAGCACCAGGGACTTCCGGTGAGCTCCGACGCCCTTCCCCTCCCCTCAGCAGCAAGCTGAGGTTCCATAACTCCAGACCCTCCTTGATTTGGGGATCCGTGGCCAGTGCCAGGGACTACTGGTGAGCTCCACCGCCCTCCCCCTCCCCTGAGCAGCTAGAAGGGGTTCAAGACCCTCCTCAGGTAGGCATGGCCAGAGCCAGGGTGTTAGGTGGTGTGGGGTGGTTTGAGATCCTCCTTGGGGACCTGTGATTAGTGCCAGGGTCTTCTGGTGATCTCTGCTTCCCTACCCCTCTCCTCAGCTGCAAGATAGGGTTGGAGACCTCCAGACCCTCCTCGACTCGGGGACTGGCAGCCTGCACTAGGGACTACCAGTGATCTTTGCTGCCCTCCTACTACCCACATCAGCAAGAAGGGGTTTGAAACCCTCCTCGGAAACCCTTGGCCAGCGCCAGGGACTTCAGTGGTGTGAACAAGTTTGAGACACTCCTCTGGGACCCTCAGCAAGCACCAGGGAGTTCAGTGGTGAGAGGGGATTTGAGACCCTCCTCGGGGATCTGCGGCCAGTGCCAGTGACTTCTGGTGAGCTTTTCTGCTCTGCTTCTACCCTAGCAGTGAGAGGGGTTTCGAGACCACCCCCGTCTCAGTGACACATGGATGGCTGGCACCGGGGACTTCTGGTGAGCTCCACTTCCCTCACCCTCCCCTCAGCGGTGATAGGGGGTTTGAGACCCTCCTCGGAACCCCACAGCCAGTGCCAGTGACTTCAGTTGTGAGAGGTGGTTCGAAACCCTCCTCAGGGATCTGTAACCAGTGCCAAGGACTTCCGCTGAGCTCCTCCGCTCTCTCCCACTTCCCTCAGTGGCAAGAGGGGGTTTGTAACCTCCAGAACCTCCTCAACTTGGGGCCTATGGCAAGTGCCAGGGACTATCGGTGAGGTCTGCTGCCCTCCCCTTCCCTCAGTGGCGACATAGGGTTCAGGACCACCAGACTCTCCTCGACTCGTGGACCTGTGGCCTGTACCAAGGACTACTGGTGAGTTCTGCTTCCCTGCACCTCCACCTAGTGGGGTAGGGGATTGGAGACCCTCCTCAGGATCCCGCATCCAGTGCCAGGGACCTTAGTGATGGGTGGGGGGGTCGAGACCCTCCTCTTGGACCCACGGCCATCGCCAGGGACTTCTGGTGAACTCTGGTGCCCTCCCCCTCCACTCAGTGGCGGGGGGCGTCTTTCCAGACAGCCCTTGGGAACCAGCAGCCAGTGCCAGGGACTTCGGTGGTGTGAGGCAGATCGAGAACCTAGCAGGGTACCCATGGCAAGTGTCAGGGACTTCTGGTGAGCTCCGCTGCCCCCCCCCCCAACTTCCCTTAGCAGCAAGAATCTTTTTGAGACCCTCTTCATCTCAGGGACTGGCAGTCGGCATCAGGGACTTTGAGTGAGCTCCACTGCCACCCCCAACTCAGAGAAGGGAAGCAGTTTGGGACCCTCTTCTGAGACCCCCAGGGACTTCTGCAGACTAGAATTAACCAGACAGAGATAGCCAGAGACAGCAGAATCATGAGGAAACGTGGTAATAAATCTCCTACAAAAAGTCTTGACACCCCAGAAAGGGATGGAAGGGATTCTGAAATTGCAGAATCCAAAGATGAAACAGGCAAAAAAGATAACTTCTGGGCTCAGATAATACTTTGAATTAAAACTGGAAATGAAACAAATGATGCAAAAGCAATGCCATGACATAGCTAAGCTAATAGCAGACATTGGGAAGCAATTAGAGGAGAACAGAGAAGGCATAAACTCAAAGATAATGAAGGCAACACAAGAAATTAGAGAATACAACAGGAACATTAAAAAATTGAATGCAGATATTCAGAAAATGAAAGCACACAGGAAGTAATAAGTAACCACTTCAAACATTTTCAGAATAGATTGTCAGACCTAGAAGATAAAATGAATGAGCAGAAACAAACAGGCTGTAAAGAACATAAAGTTAAGAAGGAAGAAAGCATATCATTACAATGGCTGATAGATGATTTAAAGAGGAACAACTTCAGGATTATGGGAGACCAGGAGAAGACTGAGGACAAAATGAATCTCTAAAAGTCATGTTCAATGAAATTATGGAAGAAATTTCCCAAATCTAAGAAAAGAAATGAACATGGAACTACTGTAGGCATACAGAACATGAAACAATTTTGATCAGAAGACAACCACTTCACAACACATCAAAATTAAAATACTAGAAAAATAACACAAAGAGGGAATAGGAAAAGCTGTAAGAGAAAATCTGAAAGTGACCTAGGAAGATAAGCCCTTCAGGATAACTTCAGATTTCTCAATCCAGACTCTAAAAGTCAGAAGATCATGCAACATCATCCAAGCAGTAAAAGAACATAAATGCCAACGAAGGCTGTTATATCCAACAAAATTCTCTTTTTTTAAGTCTTTGTCTAGTTTTATTTTTTTCCATTTTATTGATTGTACAAGCACAAAATTTAAGGTTTACAATGAAGTTGAGCATTTTGTGCACATGCGTATCTTGTCAAGTTGACAAGGACTTTCCCGCTCTCCTTTTGTCCCGTCCCCTCCCCACCCTTCCCTCGCTCACCACCTTACCCCCTGCTTCACTTTGATTTTTGTTTTAAGTTCCATGATACAGTTGTGATCTGGGTCTCTCATAGCAGAGAGACCATTCAATGTTTCACCTTCTGCTTTTGACTCACTTCAGTAAGCATGATGTTCTCCAGTTTCTTCCAATTGCCTGCAAAAGCCTCCACGCTGTTGGACTCTATTGATGCATAGTATTCCATTGTGTATAAATACCACAGTTTGTGTATCCATTGGTCTGTTGATGGGTATTTTGGTGACTTCCATATTTTAGCTATTGTTAGTTTTGCTGCTATGAGCATGGGTATACATATATCTCTGTTATGTGTTGTTTTGACCTCTTTTGGAAATATTCCCAGGAGAGGTGTTCCTGGATCGAAGGGGATATTTATTTCTAGTCTTTTGAGAGCTCTCCATACTGCTTTCCAGAGTGGTTGTACGAATTTACATTCCTACCAGCAGTGCAGGAGGGTTCCTTTCTCCCTGCAGCCTTGCCAGCACTGATTACTATTTGACTTGTTGATATAGGCCATTCGCTCTGGAGTGAGATGGTATCTTAGAGTTGTTTTCATTTGCATTTCTCTTATGGCTAGGGATGTTGAACATCTTTTCATGTATCTATTGGCCACTTGTACTTCTTCGTGAGTGTACTGCCTCTTCATTTCATTTTCCCACTTTTCAATAGGATCCTTTATTTTGGTAGGCTTACTTTTCTTCAGCTCCCTGTATATTCTATCTATGAGCTTCCTATCTGAGTTGTTGGTGGTGAATATTTTTTCCCAGTCTGTTGGTTCTCTTTTTACAATGTTGACAGTTTCCTTTGTTGTGCAGAAACTTTTTTAATTTGACAAGAGTGAATGATATTGAAAGCTTAAAGAAATTTGCAGCCACTAAGCCAGCATTGCAGAGAATACTTAATCCACTCCTCCAGACTCCTCCCCAATTTCCTAAGGGCACATGGTTCCATAGATAAGTTACAACATTCAAATACGTGAGTGTCTTGGGGGACATTCCAGAACCGAGTCACAGTATTCCACCACTGGTTTCCAAAAGATTCATGTTAGTCTCTCTATGCAAAATGTGCTTAGTCCTCCTCTAAGAGTTTCCAAAGTCTTAATAATTTCAGCACTGCTAAAAATGAGTCCAAAGTCTACTCTGAGATGTAAGACATACTCTCAGCTGTGAGCTTCTGTGAAAAATCAAAGGTTAACTGCCTCCCACATACAATGGCACAGAGTAACTATCCTAATTCCAAAAGGAAGGAAAACGAAGACAGGAAGTAATCGAATCAAAACAAATTCTAAACCCAGTGCAGTGAGGGGTAACTCCTGTAGATCCATGTCATCACCTGGGTAAACTGGCAGCAGCAAGATGTGAACTCCAAAGCGCTTGGGTGGCCCCATTCCTGCAGTGTTGCTGCTGGCTGCAAGGCTGCAATCTCCATCTTCTCTCCTTTCAGCTGAATCCACTCACAGCCTTCAGCTTTTCTTAGCTGATGATTCATGCTCTTTGCTTCTCCGTATTTGAAGGGTCTCAATTGCAACTTAGGCTTCTCCTTCGCAACTTCACACACTACCCTACCAGGGGCACACTGCCTGGTCTCCAAAACTTTCCTATGAATTCTGGGGGGAAGCCACCATGAGCTCACAACTCTTGCATTATGTGTGCCTATAAATCCAGGAACACGTGGATGTCTCTAAGGTCCATCATTGTCTTAAGCAGCAGCCTGGCCCCCTTATGCCACGGCTACAGCAGCTTCAGAGTTTGGTTTGCTAAATTCTAGGGAGCTAAACTCTAGTGAAACACTTTCCTCTTTGGCCCTACAGAGAGCCCTGGGGTACTCTTCTCAAAACAAAAACTTTTGCCTTTGCACCTTTTAATTGGTAAAGGGTGGGATCTTGCCGATTTCTGAGACAACCTCAAGGTCTCTTTCTTGCAGTTTTGATTCCAAGTACTTGGCTTCTTTTGGATGCTAGTCTCTTTAACTTACTTGCACTTTTATGCAAACCACTGCAGGTCAGTTTAGTCTGGCACTGGAAACTGTTCTTATCATTTTTGTCCTACCTTTCACCATGGAGTTGGCTAAAAGCCACAAACAGTACCCACATGGCAGCCTGAATACTGAGCTGCCTCGATAATTCCTCCACCAGATTAAGTAGTCCACCACTTTTAATCTCAATTTCGGGCAAAGTCTGGGCAAGGGAAAAATGTCAGCAGACTTTCTGCCAGAGTGTAGCATGCATGGTTTTTAGAACATTTACCGATACAATTCTCCTTCCCATCTGAAAAATTTTGAGCCTGGCCTTTCCAATCCACGATTATATCAGCATTCTGATCTTTTGAAAAGACCAGACTCTCCCATCGAGATCAGCTCAGAGCACTCCAAGTCATCTCCAGCCAGCACCTTCAAATATTTGCAAACCCCTCCTTCAAAGCAGTGCCAAAGGCTTCCAAACCACATGTTCAGGTAAAGTCACAGCAATGACCCCACTTCTCTGGTGCCAATTTTTCCCTTAGTTGCTTTTTCATCACTATGACTCAATATGTGACATACACAAATTAGGGGAAGAAAAGTTTCATTTTTAGCTCACAATTTCCGAAAGTCACAGCCCCTTCATGGGCAGGCGACAACAGTAGGAGGGCATGCGGGAGGGAAAAGTGATGCAACCCCCTCACAGCATTGCAAACAAGAAGCAAGTCAAGTCCATTCAAATCAAAGCAAGTCAAGTCTCAGAAAGGAGACAGGAAGCAGAATAGATCCTTCCAGGTTCCATCCCAGCAAAACACCCCTTCTGGGTCCCAGCTCAGTGTTCTGCGCCTTCCAGGTTTAAGCCCTCACAACATGCCTGTAGTCTCTTTCACATGCCTATAATCCAACCTATTTGCTTGTCTTCTACCATGATCCATCCCTCCAGAACAGGCTCTGATATCTTAAGGGGATTTGGTTCCATAGATAATTCATAACATCTAAATACATGAGTCTTCTGAAGGACATTTCAGATCCAAACCACAATAATTATTGTTTGTTCTGGTTTGTCAACCTTACCTCTAAGTTGTGACAATCCTTAAAATGCTTAAACTGATTTCCTATATTTTCATGTTTTTGATGTGCTATAGTACAGCTTGGAACTCTTTTAGTCTTCGTAGTTCCAGAATGAAATTCTCTGAATTTTTGTATTACCTTGTTTATCTTTTATCTGTGTCTTCTTTATAGGTCTTAGGCTTTTCATTTTTCTATTAAAACCTTTGCTTCTTTGATTAAATCCTCTTCGAACTCACTGAGTACTTTTTATACTTGCTTAAGCATATTGAGTGAGCTCTTTAAGCAATAGGTCTACCTGTTTTTGTGTTCTTTTTCTATAGGTTCTCAGAGGCCATAATATCAGTTTCTGGGGGGTCAGGTATTTTGCAGGTGATTTATTACTTTGTTTCCTCCAAGGTTTACTGATATGGGTTGTAGATCAGTGTCATAGTAAGGACTCTGTCCCTCTTATGCAGATATTTCCATTAGACTATTTCTTTCCTAGGCATTTCCGTTAGTTCACTCATATGTTAGTATTTTTGTCAATTTTTATCTTGGTGAGTTATTAATTTAGGGGTCTTTTCACTGACGAACTTTCTCCTAATTATCAAATCCCCTTTTTGGTGAAGGAGGGACAGATTACAAAACTGTATGTGGTATTTGGACAAGATTTATTGGCATATATTGGAAATCAAAATCACTGTCTATGCCATCATCCAAATTTTAATAAAGATTTACAATAACATTGCAATTGAAAACTAGCAAACTATTTCGAGAAGCTAATAAACAGTTTAATATCACATTTATTCTATCCTTAAGATTAAAAGACTGTCTACACCATTGATGCATTTATCTAAATAAGCTTAGTATTGGCTTCATGAAATGTTCCACTAATATCATCATTATATCACTGCCAATAATAAAATATTCCTCTCTGTTGCATATCTAGGCTAAACTAAACTACTAAAAGTTGTCTATCATTCATATGTACCAATAGCTATACCCTTTTTAACAGGAGAATGGATATTCATATCATTGATTAAACTTAATGCACACTGGCTATAGACATAAAACAAGAAAATATCAACTCATACAAACATTCCTTTCTTAACATTATATGTGTGATTTATACTACCAATAGAATTGTCTGCACAGATTATCTAATAACATTTTGAAAGAGTTTGATGAAGGTATCAATAAATTATTTATGATCATAGAGAAAAATATCTACATTAATGATCTACATCACACAGCATAGTATATAATTGTTGCTTCTCATCATGTCAAGTCATATGGTTGTGAGTTGTCGGTACTTAACAATGCTATTGATCAAGGTGATGTGCCTGGAAAGAGTATAGACTGAGACTAAAAATTAGCTTTTGGAAGTGTGATAGATACAACAAAATTATTTAAAGGATGGAGAAAAGCATAACAGAGCTCCAACTTCAGATCAGAAGAAAGAAGAAAAACTTAAGCAATAAAAACAAAGGTAAGGGATAAAAAGGAGAGTCTTGAGTGAAGTAGAGAGAGTATTTCTCCAGAATTTCTAGAAAAGCATACAGAGCTGCTTGAGAGAAAAAGAAATACAGAAACTCAAAGTAATAGAAACAGAATGAAAGGAAAGAAAGAAGAAAAAGAAAGAAATTAAGAAAAAGAAAGAAAGAAAGAGAAAAAGAAAGAAAGAAAGGAAAACTCCAACAAATTAATAGCAGGAAAAATACAAGATTAATATACCCACAGAAAACCATTGAAGTGATCACAAAAAATGATACAAAAATGGGGAATCATCACATCTGAAACTGTCAGTCCTTCTGGCTGAGGGGAAGAGTATAATTAGTTCCCCCTCTTCCTCCTGTATCCAAATCTGAAAAGATATCCTTCTCCAAAGTACTCCTGCCACTCTTATGAGGTTGATTTGAATGAGGGCTGACAAGCCCTGAGTTCAAAGGTGCTTATACTCCCTTCCTACTGTGCAAACCCTACCTGGGTTAATTAGCTCTTCTTTTGTCTGTGCTTTTGAGAAAGCGGATGCAAATTACGTTTCTTGAGACCTGATCTCATTGGGCTCAGATATTTTAGGAGGACCTCTGAGGTTTTTTTTGCCTTCACTGTTGGTGGTACTCTTACCTCATTAGTGACCATCAAGGAGGATACCTGCTTTCCTTGGTGTGTGACCTGTCAACCATATGTCTCCTGAGCAAGCTCACAATGTCCTTTCAATTCTCTTCTTTGGGTCTGCTAGTAGCCATTGACTGTGACTCCAGCACTGTCCTTTCAGCGTCAAGTCCCAAAGTTCCAAGGCCTTGCAGGTGGGTCTTCTCCCCACTTCTCTACCACTGCAAGAATGACTCAGTGTTTCGCAAAGCGATGACCAAGGACCTCTTTTGTGGCTCACAGCCAAAAGATTGTCCAGTGCTTTCTAGGTTGCAGTCCATGCTGTAATTTTCCCCCACACTCCCCACCTGTGGTCCACAAGCTGACTGACTGAGCATGCTTGTCCTTTTTGGCTCCAGGACTGGCCTTAGGTCTTTTCCTCTCCTGGGAGTTTGTGCTTACTTGCTGGTGCGCTTCACTGCTCTTCCTCTGATTTTGTAGCCAGTATTTATGTCCAGTTGATCCCCTGCTTTCCTAGGCTAAGCCATACAGGAGATTCCTATACTAAATCTGTCTTCCAGCGAAATCATACAGAGCCACTGATGAAATCACCCCCCGACTGTCACTATCTTGGCTCCGCCTCCCAGGAATAATATTGCTTTACCTCTCAATATGCTGCTGTGGTACCCACAAGTCAGCATTATGCTTAAAAATCCATTGGATGATAGCAGCATATCTCGGCAGTTTGACTGCTTGCCTAACAAAATGTACATCCCTGGATTCCAGTCCTCAGGATTATATAAACCAGGCACGATAGTGCACACCTATAATCTCAACACTCATAACTTTGAGGCAAAAGGAAATGACCCTATATTATAAGCAGACTGCTAGAAAGTGGTTCAACATTTTCCATGGAGGAAGTGTAGTATTTTTATTATTATCCTTGTCAGGGAAAGTACCTGTCTACCCATCCTTTACCCAGAAGGGAGACAGTGTTTCTTAGAAGACATTTATTATATAAACATAGTGAAAAAGAGAGTTCCAAAAGATGACATTAGGGTCTGTGGCCTCATATATGTGAAAGACATTAAGAATTGTTTCTCAATGATCTACTAATGGTATTGAAATATTTTTAGGAAGTTAAATCAGCACACTAAGTCAGTATAATAAAATACAAAAATTAATAGGAATGTATAAACTGGTATGAATACACAAAATACACAGAATTATTGTACATTGTTTTATTATACTTATTTCTGTCATGAATATATATTTATATTTCTGTAGTGGATTAAAATGTCATTTTCTATTGAAGCATATTGTTGAAAAATTATGAAGTCAATGTGCATGAAAATTTTAACTTATAAAAACTATTAATGGGATTGCAAGTTGTGAAATAATTAGGGATTTGACGTTTTTTAACCTTGCTGTTTTGTAAGAAATTGAGAATAACTGTTAGAAATAGTAAAAAAAATTATGAATAATTGGCATTTGCATGACTGTTATGAGTTCAAAATATGTAACTTATTCTTTTACTTGCCCATGGAAAATATAAAGTTCTCTTGGAGCAATTAATTTTTAATATCAATTTATAGAAAAAATACTATTCAGAAAAATAAGGGTTATATATGAAAATCTTTAAATATTACTTTGTCTAACTTAAGAGAACTCTGATGTTCATGAATTATATTTAGTTTATCTCAAGGGCAACACTTTTAGCTCAAGTAATTGGACTTACAAATCTTTAAGAATATTCAAATGCTAGAATTATAGTTATCTAGTTATACCATATTGCTTGTATTGTTCTCATAGCAAATTATTTCACTTTACATGATCAAAAGAAATATTTTTTTAACATTTTACTTTATTCAAGCAATATTCCTTTGTGAATCAATGCTTTTCTCAATTGATTACTTCAAAAAAAAACCGAGAGAAGCAGAAAAAAATTAAAGCCAGAGATACTTACATAACTTACAGAAGTCATTTATTTCTGTTATTTTTTATGGTTAGGAAAATCTTGAAATGAGAAAGTCATGGCTTTTCTAATGTCATCAATGCTATTATGCGTACTCTTCGTTTTTTGTTTGTATGTCAGTAATCCTTCAAATTATCATTCCTAGCTGAAGCTTAGTTCTTAAATCAGTAGAAGAGCTATTTAAATTTTCCAGAAGACTACCAACCCATTTCATCTAAATTCATTTACTCTCTACAAATTTGTTACTGTTTTTAAATAGTTATTTATAAAAGTGACAGCTTTCTTCTAGTTGATTTGAATATAAATGGAATTTACTTAATGTCAGTGCCCCTCAGAGTTTCAGCCTCAGGTTTTCTTTATTCTCCTAAACATTATTAATGACTCAAATTTTTTAATTTAAGTACATTATATGTATTGTTTACCCTACTAGAAAATTTTAAATTATTTATTATTATAAAAATAATAACATTGTATGTTAAGATAAATTTAAGAAAATTAACTGCATTTCCTTAAAAAGAATTAATTAAAAATAGAATCTTACACATATTTTAAAAAATATTTTTATTTTCTTTTTTCCCCATTTTATTGACATATATACTTGCAAAATTTAAGGTTTACAATGGAGTTGAGCATTTTGTGCACGTACACATCCTGCCAAGGACACAAGGGCTTTCCCACTCTCTTTCTGTCTCTCCCCCCACCTTCCCCTCCCTCCCTTCTCCCCCACCCTACCCTCCTATTTCACTTTGTTTTTTGCTTTAAGTTCCATGATATAGTTGTGATCTGGTACTCTCATATCCGAGAGACCATTCGATGTTTCACCTTCTGATTCTGACTCACTTCAGTAAGCATGATGTTCTCAAGCTTCTTCCATTTGCCCGCAAAGGCCTCCACGCTGTTGGACTTTATTGATGCATAGTATTCCATTGTATATAAATACCACAGTTTGTGTATCCATTGGTCTGTTGATGGGTATTTTGGTGACTTCCATATTTTAGCTATTGTTAGTTGTGCTGCTATGAACATGGGTATACATATATCTCTGCTGTGTGTTGTTTTGGCCTCTTTTGGATATATTCCCAGGAGAGATGTCGCTGGATCAAAGGGGATATTTATTTCCAGTCTTTTGAGACCTCTCCATGCTGCTTTCCAGAGTGGTTGTAGGAGTTTACATTCCCACCAGCAGTGTAAGAGTTACATTTTCCCTACAGCCTGGCCAGCACTGATTGCTATTTGACTTGTTGATATAGGCCATTCTCTCTGGAGTGAGATGGTATCTTAGCGTTGTTTTGACTTGCATCTCTCTTATGGCTAGAGATGTTGAACATCTTTTCATGTATCTATTGGCCTTTTGTACTTCTTCCTGTGTGAACTGCCTCTTCATTTCATTTGCCCACTTTTCAATAGGATCCTTTGTTTTGGTAGGCTTACTTTTCTTCAGCTCCCTGTATATTCTAGTTATGAGCTTCCTATCTGAGTTGTTGGTGGTGAATATTTTTTCCCAGGCTGTTGGTTCTCTTTTTACAATGTTGATAGTTTCCTTTGCTGTGCGGAAACTTTTTTTAATTTGACAAGAGTAAATGATATTGAAAGCATGAAGAAATTTGCAGCCACTAAACCAGCATTGCAGAGAGGTGCTATCATTCTTCTAATCTTGTAATTTTGGTTTTCCCATGGTAAAATTATACTTTTTCCCTCTGCCCACTTGAATTCCTAGTGTGAAGCCCCTTCCTTCACAGACAAAATGTGAAGAAAAAGTAAAGCAACAGTAAGGTTTCTTGCAGAAGATAGCAGAACAAAACTTTTTCACAGTGCAGGGAACAGGGGCCCCAGAGCTGGAATTGCTCCCCAAACCCCGCTTGATGTCCCCATGCTCTGTCCTCTTTGCCTTTCTTGGGCTGGCCCAGAAACCATGCTGGTGACTCAAGTCTATGATTAGATTTCCCCTAGTGACCCAGAGAACAGGAGACCTGATTGACTTGGCAACATTTGATCATGTGACAACACTGTCTTAGCAGTGACATGGGGCAGTGTCCTGGGGCCCAATTTCTTCTCCCTCCTTTGTTCCTTTGGGGAATGCCCAGGTTGAAGCCCTTAAAAATAAGCCTGCAAAATATCTTTGAAGGAGGAAGAACCAGAACTCCAACAGGACAAAAGATTCAACATCTAGTTGCCATCTCAGCCTGCAGCTAGTTTCACTTTTGTTGCGTTTTGATCTCCCCTGTTCGCCTGCTGAGGACCCAATTCCCTAATCTTTGCTCCCTATCCTGTCAGCTTCCTAAACAGTATTCCAAAAGATGTGGTGATTTTCTCCTCTTAAGAAGAACTAACTATGCAAGATAGCTTCCTGCCCCATTTCAGCTCATGCCTGGTTCTTTTTCCTTTACCAAGGCAGGGGTAGAGGTGGTGGGTAGTAAATTGGCTTTCCACACAGCCAGACCCTGTCTCAAAAAATTGACTTTATAAACTGGCTCTGTCTAAATCGGGAAAGAAAAGTTGAGGATAAGAATTCCTGTCTTTGTTCACTTGCTTGTTGTCAGTTCTCTAATCTGCTCAGGGTTAATTTCTGTCCGGGAGCAGATCCAATGTTCACAAGAGACAGAGAGAAGTACTGTGGTTTATTTTTGGTTTTGCTTTTGTGTCGTCCCCCTGCCCCCATTTTATTGATATGTATAAGTGCAAAATTTGAAGTTCACATTGATCTTGAGCACTTTGTGTACATACATATCTTGGCAAAGTTACAAGACCTTCCCCTCTCTCCTTTTGGCCCTCCCCATACCAAGGCCCCACCTCAACCACCCACCCCCCAGTTCCCATTATTTTCGACATTAAGTTCCCATGAGATAGTTGTGATCTGGGTTCCTCATATCAGAGAAACTATTCTGAAAGAGTTAAAAACAACACATAACAGAGATACATGTATACCCATGTTCACAGCAGCACAACTAACAATAGCTAAAATATGGAAGTCACCAAAATACCCATCAACAAATCAATGGATACACAAACTGTGGTATTTTCTTTTGTTTTTACCACTACACAGGACAGAAAGATTTCTCTACTCCATTGAGCCGCTGCTCAGTCAGTGCTAGAGTTCATTACATCAGTTAATTTACCTGCCTTCCTAATTACCAATATTTTAGGGTATTACCTGGTTGGTAGCTCTCTCATGACGTAGTCCCAAGATGTTCTCAGTACTGCTTTAGAGCCTCATACCTGTTTTAGGATTAAAATTCTGGAACCAAATGTGAATGAAGGCTGCCTCCAGCACACCACAGTCTGTCTTCTTATCCCCTATATTTTAACATATTTTTTGTATTTCATGTTATGTGTGTGTGAATTTTCAAAAAAATTCCCTAATTAAAAGGTAATTTGTCTGCAGTTTGAGGCACTAATTATCATGTCACATGTTCCTATAATCCTTTAAGTTATTTTTAATTTAAAATAATGTTATACATTCTACTGTGACGGGGTAGAGTGGCAATTTGATAGTCTTCAGATCTGATGAAAGAATTTGACTAGCAAAGTTCTCGGCGTGTCATGGAAGTGTGGTGCCCAAGGCTTTGTACAGTGCCTCACTCTCTTCTCTCTGGCACGCTTCCTACGGCTCTGCTTCCTGGGTACTGTGAACTAAGGTGCTTGCTTCAGTCTGCCTTGCCCGACCGTGCCACTGTTTCTCTTTTAGAGTGAGATGACCATAGACGGAATTTCTGAAAATGGGAGCCAAATTGAACCCTTCCTCTAGTTGCCATCTCAGCCTGCAGCTAGTTTCATTTTTGTTACATTTTGATCTCCCCTGTTTGCCTGCTGAGGTCCCAATTCCCTAATCTTCGCTCTTTGCATTGTGTTCAGCAACGAAAAGAACTAATACATGTGGGACATGTTGCAATTTTGTTGTATATGTATACGATGTGGAGTGTATAAGCCAGGAAATGTCGAGTAACTGTGACTCCACTCAGCACAATCTATCAGGAAAGATTTCAAATTCACCTTCTCAGAAACTCTGGAACACATCATACATTATTATTAACAGTCACCATGCTACACAGTAGAAATAAGAAGGTAATATTTGCATCTAACTCTGTCTTTGCAGCTTTTCACCGATCTCTTTCTGTTCTTTCTCCCCACCTTCTGGTAAGTACCATTCTACTCTGTTCTTTTATAAGCAGAACTATTTTAGATTTTTATATGAAAGTGAGCGCACAATGTATTCGTAATTGTTGAGTTTATCAGCCACGATATGTCACATTTCACGACAAAGGCTGAAGACATAGAATTGTTCAAAGACCTTCTCAAGGGCTAAGAGAAGTCAGAGAATTCTGCAGGTGTCTGTACAGGTTCACTTTCTGAAGGAGAGAGGGAATTGGCTGCATAGCACCAAACAAAAGTCTCTCCCCATATATATTGGGTGAAAGGAAGATAAATAGTGAGAGGAAAAATGGTTAGGGCAGTGATTCATTTACAAAGAATTTTTTTCTTTCCCCCCCCCATTTTATTGATATGTATAAGTGCAAAATTTAAGGTTTACAATGAAATTTAGCATTTTGTGCACCTATGTGTCTTGTCAAGGTGACAAGGACTTTCCCACTCTCCTTTTGTCCCTCCCTCTACCCACCCCTCTCTCCCTCCCTCCCCGCCCTACCCCTCTGTTTCACTTTGTTTTTCGTTTTAAGTTACAAAGAATTTTTAAACGTACACCTGATACTTACACAATGGATGATTGAAATTGCAGAGCATAACAGTGAGATAAGAAACAAAATTATAAGGCAGAATGTTTTCTTACCAATCATCTCAGGTGGCTGATTGGAAACTGTGATCTTTGAATCAGAGTGGCCATGGCCTCTGTTTGATGATTCTGCTCAAATAGTTGCAGACAGCTTTGAGATAATAGGAAAGAAAAAGACAAAATGTAATTCAAGTAGCTGTAATGATTCAGATGCACAGGTTAAATACCATAAACCAATTCTTGTGATTAAGTCAGAGAGTCACATCATTGCAGTGATTAAGAATTTCTTCTTGAGCTTCTTTTTGGAGTTGAACCATTTGATTCATTTTGAAGTTAGATCCATAATATCTTGTCCTAAGTTAGAATAAAAAGTTCCATGAACGAAGGGGTTTTTGTACTTGACTTCAGGAAGTGGAGCTGTTGGAGGAAAGGGAGTTTTGCACATACACTGAAATTCATCGTCACAGGTGAGATAGCTACAAACCCAAAGGGCTTGTTGATATTCCCCAAGCCAAGATATTATAGTCTCAAGGGCATTTATTATCTGAAGACTTCTTGATCCATAGTTTGTGAAATAAGCTCTAATGTCACATTTTGAAAGTACTCATTTACCATATGTGCGATTTGAATGGTAAGAGTTAAAGTTATTGCAGCTAGAGCAACAGTGGCCACCAAGGTGGTAGCAGCAATGGTAGACACTATAAGAATAGTGAGGAATCTTTCTTTTCTTTTCCATCTAATATGTCCCGGGGAAAAAGTGATTTATTTTAACATTGAGTTTCCTATCCAGTTTCTAGTTAGATTAGCAGGAAACAAGATCATTCATTTTAAAGTAAGCTCAAGAGTGAGAAATAGTTTAGATTTATTTAAACCTTTAATTTAAATTTAAATGAGTCGTACAGGAAGATTAGTTAAGAAAGTAATGTTATAACCATGGGAATTATATATATGAGGATTTCTTAAGTCATAATAAATAAACATAAATCATTGAGAGGTTATAGCTGAAACATAAGGACCACACTTACAGATCATAATATTGTCATAGATATCCTTTGGAAACAATTAAAAGCTCTTAATTAACTAAAATCTATTGTATACCTTCCTTTTCTGCTTATTCTGGGAAAAAGGGGTCATGCTGTGCACCAAAACATGTGTTTGAGTAGGGGTAAATGATCTTTGCTTTTAATATATAGCAAGGTCATTTGCTTTTAATATATAGGAAGGTCCTCTGAGGCCTGAATTCCAAGGCGGGGATGATTAGACTAACTGTAAAGCAAGGTTTGGTCCCAGAAAAAAAAAAGAAAGAAAGAAAGAAAGGAACCTGCGCCTGAATGACCCTAGATTTTAAAAGTTTGTTGTTTTGGAGTGGGTGTTCAGAAAACAACCCATTTCTGAATTTGAGACAACAATGACAACAAGGGGGGATATGTGACTTGGAGTAGCAAAACATGTGCACACCATGAAATGTCACTGACACTGGACGGAATGTTGCTTATGAGGAGAAAGTGGGAAAGGAATAAGCTTACCTGTAACCACTTAGGATTTGTAGGTACATGGGCAAGCATTACAAAACAGAGGTTTTTAGGAGATTCTGAAGGTTTGGTGGTTTCCCAAGTATGCTCAGCTTGGGCCATGAGCCTCTTCATTTCTCTCCATATCAGGCCAGATAGTGTCCTTGATGTAGTAGGAATCCAAAGAACACCTGCGGGAGAGAGAAGAGAAACACACCCTCGTTCTCATGTTAGTGACTTAGTAGGCCACAGCCACTGGGATCCATTTAATGGGTGGCAATATAAAACCATTGGCTCGGGTCTGCCTTCAGTAGGAATTAAATGAAATTTTATTGAAATGAAACCTTGGGAATTTTAACTAAAAGTTCAGGTGAGTAATGTCTTGCACAGATTTTCTCATGAGGGAAGTCTGACTTCTATATTCTCCCTTTTGTGTCTAGAAATTTCAGATTCTAGAAGGGCATCTGCTCTTTTTATTATTGCCTGACCTGTGGGGATATATAGGGTTTTTAAAAAATAGGTTTAATATGTTATGTATATAAAAGTTTTTTGAAAAAATTTTAAAACTAATAGTAGCTACAACTTAGGATTTTTTCCTAATCAAGGACAGGTGTTGATGTTACAGCTTTTTTCTACTCAGCAAGAAGTTTAAAAGAATAGCTTACATGTCACAAAACCAGAAGAACAAAAAAAGCGTAATAATCATGCATGCAGATTTTTATGTTTCGTCAACCACATACTTTCTATACATAACTTGAAACTTTCGCACATTTCATAGACACTACAAAAATCGTTTTTTTTTTTTTTTGAGGCAGAATCTCTGTCCTGAAAACACTATGTAGCTCAGGCTAGCCTCAAAACCATGGTAATCCTTCTTCCTTGGCCACCCTAATGCTGGGATTACAGGCATGTGTCACCATGCTTATCTTATGTGGTACTGGGGAAGTGAACTTGCGCTTGGCAGGCAGGTGCATTCACTGCTCTGCTCTTCCTCTAAGAGCAAAATTCTTAAGTACGATATTTTCTCCTTGTTATCCTTCTTTTGCTAAAAATATCCTCGTACCTACAGATATATATATATATCCTCTTCTACTTGTGAGTTAGTTTTTCTTTTAAAAAATATTCAACATGACCATGTAGTACTAAATAGCATATTCAACACAACACCCACTTAAGATTAATAATTACACCTTAATTGCATGTTTAAAATTTTGTGTTTCTAACAGAAATGTAAGCCTTTGAGTAGAGTCTACATGAATGAATGTCTATTTGACCAATAAGGACAATTCTCACTCTTGATTTTCTCCACTTAAATAACAGTAAGATAACAATTTTACTTTTCTTACAACAAATAATTGTGACTGACTATTAAACCAAGGTATTCACTTTTAAAGATATGTTATATCCAAAAATACAAAAAAATGATTAATATAGCAAAACCTTAAAACAAAATCTAGAGAAAATCCCAACTTTTTAACCAATACCTATTATCTTGATAATATTTAAAAATCCAATAAAACAATCCAAAGTTTAATTTATTAAAAGTAAAATTACTGAGTTATAGAATGAGACCTGTCTCAAAAAAACAAACAAGAGTAAATTCTTCTTTTAAAGTGACACTGTCTCAAAAACAAAAATCAAACAAAAAAAAAACAAATTACTCTTTTAAAGTTATCTTTACCGTAAGTGTTAAATTATTAGACAAATTTTACAATAAGCCAATATTTTAAAAAATGATAATTTTTCTAAAACTTAGGTTCTCTTATGACCAAATCCTTAAAATCAAAGGCAGAGAAGCTAAACTAATTAAATTTATCATTTCCACAACAAAGACGTTCAAGAAACCAAACTGAAACTTGTATGTATCTTATGTATCCTAACGCTTTTTGAAAACATATTTAATAATTCCAGTTTTCAGCCTTTAAATCCATTAGAGTTTTAAATTTAGTAACTGATAACTGAGACGTCTTCATTATATATATGTTATACGATTTGGTATAATTTAGGTAAATTATACACAGAAAATACATGTCCTATGTACATACATCCTCATTGATATTTAGACAAGAACAGATTTATGGCCATTGTCAATTAAATAATTAATACCTATTGTTTTATAAGATATTTGTAACCCAATATAATATAGTGAATAACTCAAAAATTATTTATTAAAAATAAGGTTACTCTTTTGCAATTACTTTTACTTTAAATATTTTGAGAACAGATCAATAACATAAGCCTTATTACAAATTGGACTCTGGTAAGTTATTGTGAGTTTGAAGAAGTAGAGAATATGTAGATTTGCTTTCAGCAAATATCTTTATCATTTAAGCCCAATTACAGGTAATCTAAATGAATATCTTTGTATTTTTGTAAAAACCCAAAACATTAAAGTACAGTTAAATTTAAAAATTATTATAATCATGGTTCTCTCTCTTTCTCTCTCTCTCTTTCTTTCTTTTCTTTCTTTCTTTCAATAGGGTTTCACTCTGTAGCCCAGGTTGGACTTAAACTCACAGCAATCCCAAAACCAGCCTGGACTCACTGTAATCCTCCTGCTTTTAGTTTCTTGAGAGTTGAGACCATAGGTGAGTGGCACCACACCCAGTTAATCTTTAGATGGTTCTGGGAATCAAAGATAGGGCCTTGGACCTGTTAGGCAAGCACTCTACTCACTGAGTTATGTTCCAGTCCCTGACTAATTTTATTTTTTACCCTTGAAGCTAAAGATAAGATTCATAATATAGCCATATAGCCAATATCATGTAACCTTATTTTTAATAAACTACAAGTTTTGAAAGTATTGATATTATCAAATAATGAAAGAATAATTTTTAGACATTGTTACCTAGAAAAAATTGTCATTGATCTCAAATAGATCCATATATATATATTATATATATTATATATTATATTATATATTATATATATATATATACATATATATGTTTGTGTAACTTTAGTTTAATAAACTTAACATTAAAAAAGTTCAGACATACATTTTGCCCTCAGGTATAATTTCTGAAATATATAGGCTATGCTATAATTTGTTATTTATTGAATTTTAGTATATGAATCAAATCAGGTGTTGCATCACAGTAAAGCTGCTAGATAGCATAACCAGCTGTCTTTTCTTTTGTTATTTGTATATAGACACTATTGTCAGTTTTAGTAATTGATCTCTTAAGTTCCTGTAAGCACAGTAAGCTAACATAAGTTAGTTTAACAATATCAAGACAATTATGAACACAGGAGTTTTAGGAATAAAGCAAAAGGGTGAAATCAAAATGATAAATTACTTTTTAAAAAAATTTTTAACACAAAAGGCACTTGAAGAGTCCATCAAGAATATGAAAGCAAACTTAAGAATTTTTTTTTCTAAAACTACTTTTACTAAAGAACTATTGTTTTTATATCTTTTAGCTTTTCCTGGGAGAGCTGTCTTGATAAGTATTCACAAGTCTTTGGATAGGACTCAGATCTAGGTGAGATTGTGGCAGTTTTACAGTGGTGGTTTTGTTGAGATAGGATTTTAATTTATTATAGGTCTTTTGTTCATTATTTTTACTCCCAGTGATGGAGGTATTTGATAATTTACTTTATTTTGAAAAGGTTTACAAAGAAATATGCAGTTGGTACTAGCCAGTGAAATCTAGAAAAATATAAAGTTATTTTTTAGTCTTAAAGGCTATAGTCATGGATAACTTTGAAACAGCTTAATACCTTGGGGCTACAATAAACCCTGAATGGTAAAATCAGGAAGACAGCTATCAAGCCTTTGCTAGTGGGTTCTTTTGAAGCTTTTAAAAATCAAGAAGATTTAAGCTTAGTAGCAAATGACTTAGATGTCACTATATGACATTTTTACATACCAATCCTACTTTTTATTTTGTATACAACTATGTCAAATTACCCATGTAAACCAAAATATGAAACCTTGCATAATTCAATTTTTAGTCTGTATATTTTTAAAAAGCAGCTGATACGGTACCTTAAAATTAGAACAAAGATAAATATTATTTGGTTAAATTATTAAAGTAAAATATTAACAATTTTTGAGTATTTTTAATCTTTTGTTAATAGGCTTATCATGCCTTTTGTTTGTTGTGGAGGTGTTTACGTATCAATTGTGGCTGACCAAACAGCAGTAGAATCTACATGGTTTTTAATTTTTTCTTTTATTAAAGGCCATTGTAAAACTAAAATCTCTGCTATGTGGAAACTTTATATTTTGTTTTTGAACATCATTTTGTATTTGGATTAATAGAATTTATAAAATAGTCATAAAGAAATTGAGTAGAACTCTGCTCCAGGCCTCACTGGGAGCTTGCTCTGACAAAATGTGAGTCAGCGGAGCAAGTAGAGGCTCTAATCAAGCTTTGCATAAATGAATTTTGAAGGGCATTTTATGCAATGCCATTTTTGAAAAATTTAAAAACTTGATAAGCAAAGACATATTTATGGCTTTCACCTCCCTTATAGTCTTTGAACAAGCATATGCACTCAAAAAATTATCCATTATGTATGTGTAGGATTCACACAAACAGAGAAAATTCCCTTTCCTCCTGTCTGGTCTAAGAGCTGCCCATGATAAGGTAAGAAACCAGCAAACCAAAATAAACCTATTAGCTAGATTTTTTGCAGACATGACATGCTAGTTTTCTACCATCCATGATCTTTTTACTGAGGCAAAGTGGTGACACCCAAAATTCCTTTGCCAAGTTTGGAAAGTCTCTGCCTTCATTGCTTGACAACAAGAGTCCTAAGCAGTGTGTCGGGTGGAGCTCAAGCCTCTTAGCTAGAGCATAGTCATATAAATCACGACTCCAGATGATTACGGGAACTTCTTCCTGAGTCAGTCTGCTGTTGTGCTATGAGATTCTTGAGATACCATCCACCATCACAAGCCAGCCCAGTATTACCTGCATCAACCGCACTTCTTGCCCTGTTTCATGATAAAGTCTGAAGACATGAAATTACCCAAGGTCCATCTAAGGGTCTTAGAAGGGTCTACACGTGTCTGCAAGCTTTTAATCCCTGAAAGGCAGAGTGAATTGGTCACACATCACCGCTCAGGAATTTCTTCCTGTATATATGGGAAAAGAAGATGTATGTGGAGGGGAAAAACACTTAAGAAAGTAAATCATTTCAAGAGGATTTCTCAAAGCAGACTCAAAATTTACCCTATGGTTTATTGAATTTACAAAGCACTCAAGTGAGTATAGTAAATGAAATTACAATGCAAACCACTTTATGATCAATTATCTCAATTATGGGCAGGTGGAGGTTGAGGTGCACCTAGCTCAGGGTTAGCAGACACGAGGTTCACATTCTTAAGTGTTCATTCTTGTGGCCAAAAAGAGCTGTGGTCAGTTTAGGAAGAGAATTAACTCTTGTAGTTTCACAATCATACATTTAGGATATTATCAGCTTATCAGATAGATAATTTGGAAGTAAATATTCTCCCTCGTTCTGAGAATATAGTTTTATCCTTTTCTTCTACTTTTACCTTCTATCACATGGATAAACACTAATGTGATTCTCATAAGAAGCTGGAAATTTGATCATGGACTTCACAGACTCACAGCACACAGTAACTTGTGAAATAATAAATTTCTATTTTTTAAATAAATTAACCTATCTCAAGGATTCTCTTGTAGTAGCACACAAGTAAAGAAGCAGACTTAAATTTCGGTCCAGTATTTTAATACACTTTCTAGTCTTTCCTGGAATCTTCCCAATCCACCAGCAGTATTGTGCCCTAACTATTCACACATAGAGTCTCTCAATAACAGATACCACTTTATTTTTTATGATGAGAAGCATTGCATTTAGTTCATTTCAGTAATTTTTACATGGAAAGTCTAATGACAAGAAAATGAAGCACAGGTCAAAGATATCAGCACACAACTGTTATTTGTTATAGAATCTCACTGTTCTTCAACTATAGTTAATTTTTCAAATTCAGCAAGTTAAATTATATTATGCAATATGTAATTTATTAAAAATGATTTGTTTTCGACCAATTACTGACCTGTTAAGCACAAATCATTAAGCTTAAATAAACTTTTTAGGATATTCCCATATATGTTTTAATGGTGTGATTAATTCTTAGGTGCCATTGTGATAGAATGGCAATATATACATAAGAAAATCATATATGTCAACCACAATATGAGATTATTATAATTAGTGAAGCTTATAATTATAAAAACATAAAAGGAGCAAATTAATCATTTTAGGATTTTTTGCATGTGTAATGACTATGGCACTTATGAATTTTATTGTGAATCCTTTGTACTAACTGAGGTTTGTATTCTTGAGGGAAATGTGTTTAACTTTGGTTCTTATCATTTGTCATTCATGTCCATAATTTCTGACATAATTTTCTATACCTTATTTAAGTGCAACTTTACTTGATCCCGGCAATAATATGTTTAAAAGCTGACTGGAAAATGTATAGTAAATACGAACATTAAATTTAAAAGAAAATAAAAAATAGAAAAATATTTTTTTCTGTGACATCTTTGTAACATCAAAAATATCAATTTAACATTATTAAAATATCCAGGCCACATTTTTTATTCATGACACTAATATGTAGCTACATATCATATACATATACACATATATGACAAGAGAATTTTATATGCATAGGTACAGATGTATATATTTCAATAAAATGAACACGTGATGTATTGTGTGAGTTTTTGTGTGATTCAACTCCATGATTTCCATCTTTAGGACTCATGAAATACATAATTATAAATATCTATTTGGTTTTGCACAAATTATATCAAGTAACCAGCAACAATAGCAAAATGTATTTGTTACATTTCAAAACTGATGGCTTTTGAAGGAAAAATTTCCAGTCTACAAAATATTACTAACAATATACCAATTAATTTTTTTGTAGGAATTGTGAAGGTAAGTCAACTCTAGCTAGTGGGGGAAAAATACAAGTTTAAAAAAATCAACTCAACCTTAAGTTGGCAGGTGAGAAATTTTTAATGCTTTCATCTTTTAAATTAGAAGAAACTTTTGATGTAATAATATATTCAAAATTCAGACATCCTTTGAAAGTTTACAAGATTATGTTGTCAAAAACCACTTAAAATTTCGTGTAAATGTATTCCTAGATCCATAAAAATTTGTTATAACAGATGATCCACATAATCAAAATATATTTGCATTCCAAACTATTTAGGCCAACGCTATAGAGAAATTAAAATTGATCTGTTCAACAACTACGATCACTATCAAATATTCCATGAGCATTATGATTTACAAATACAGTACTTTAAAAGTAATATGATATGTATATTATAAAATACAGAAAACTCTACCAATTGGAAATGAGTTTGCATCGATAAAGCAGTAGCTTTTCTAACCGATTTTTCTTTCTCTTCTGTGCCTTTATTATCTCCCCAGTAAGAATGCCAAACACTACTGCTCCTCTACATCCAATTTCAAACATAATTTGTGATATTAAGTATTTCCTTTCACCATGTGGAGCTATGATTTGCTCGTTGTTAAAAACTCATATAACTTCTATGCCTGAACTAAGGAGATAATCAATATTCATGTACTCATCCTTTCATTCATTGAGCAAATATTCTCTGGGCTGTCCATGTTTCAGGCACAGAGTGAGCAGCTTAGCATACCATTAACAGCAAAATAAAATAAAATGTCTTCTTTTGAGATTCTTGTAGTCTATTGGGAAAGTACTTCTAAGTGAGGTAAATGTTAATACAATAAAATTGTTGCTATGAGCACGGTGTTCATGATACTAGAAGAGAATATAATGGAGAATTTGATCTAGTTGAAAGAGGCAAGCATCAGAGAAAACTTTCCTGTTCCTAATAAACCATCAAACATTTATTATATATATGAAATATTTGGGGTCTTCTTATGGAAAATAATGCCACCCACAAGCGGAGACAACTGCACATTTTTCAAGGCAAACATTTAGACTGGCAGAAGGAAAAAAAGAAGGGCCCCAAATTTGATTCAAGCATACAGTGCTAATTAGTCAATTGAATTGGAGTGCCAAGAGTGTGGATAGTTTTGAACAGATAATCTCTTCAAGTAAATGGTCATGGGAACGCTGAGGATCCACAAACAAAAAGAAAATTTGACCTTTATTTTTTTCATACCCTGCAAACTTTAAAAATAGGTGAAACCTTTTAATGTAATATCTAAAAGGTAAAACTTCTAGGAAAAAACCTAGGCGGAAAGCTTTTATGATTTGATCTTAACAGTGATTTATTCAATACAGCACTCTCAAAGCAGACAGCAAAAGGAATACTACCTAAATGGGAGCAGATACAATTAAAACATTTCTGTACAAGGAAGAAACCGAGAGAATTAAAAAGCAAGGTAAAGAAAGGAAGGAAAATATTGACAAAAAATTGTCAAGCATTAAGTGACTTTAAAAATTTAATGGCAGAATACTGAAATAATTTAAAAAATGGGCAAAGGATTTTCAAACTGCCAAAAAACGTGTTTGAAGACATTCAACATAGCTAATTATTTCACACCTTATTTTATGACAGCTATCATCAAACAGTCAAAGATGAGCCAGTGTTTGCTAAGCTGTGGAGAAATTGCATCCTTTGTTCACTGTGAGGGTATAAGATGGTTTAATTCCTGTGGAAACGACTATAATGTTTACACAAAAATTTAAAACTATATTTTGCATGCAATCCAAAAATCTTTCTTCTGGATATATACTCAATAAAATTGAAGATTGCAACCAGGTATTTCTACTCATATTTTTGAAGCATTTTTCACCATAGAAAGCATATGAAAAGTGTACAAATTTCCATAGACAAATGAATAAAGAAACTGTGCTGTATGTGAGCGATGGATATTATTTGGACTTACAGTGAAGGAGTTCTTTTCCTATGTGGCATGGTCAAATAGGTAAGTTTTCAATTAAAAGCAGTACAGTAAAAGACACATTGTCATTAAATCCCTTGAAAATATCCACCATCCCTTTGAACATACTTAGCCCATTGTTCCTGCCACTCTACTGCACTTCTGAAAGTCCTTTTTCATATCTTCAATTGTGATCATGTCGCTGCCTCCCTGTTCTAAGTCAGTTCCAAATGTTCATTTTTATTGGCATTTTGTGTTTTGGGAAAGCCAAAAATCACAAGAGACCAAATCCAGGCAATAAGATGAATGAGGGAGGGCGTAGTATAATTTTTTATGCTTACTTTCCCATTGGATGACACACAGAAGCAGCACTTGCCATGTATTTTACATGTCTCATGAAGACACAAAAATGTAGTTCCAGAACTGCTTCAGAAAGTGGAAATGTGAATGATGGAGTAAGCGGTTCAAAGTGAGTAAGATTATTGATAGGGAAATTAACAACAATGTATTTTTATTGCAATATAATTCCATCCCAAATACCATATATTTTGATCATCCCTATGTGTGAGTGCCTTTGTAAAGACAGAGTTGTGGAGTTTATTAAATTTATCTCTGTTGAGCTGATTTATTTTTACTTTATTTTAAGCCATAGATTCTCATCAGAAGGCAACTTGCGCATTTATTATTGTACATAATTTCCTCGTAGTGCCGGTTGACATGCCTTCTATGGCACTGTTTGTCATACTAAAAACGGGCCTATATCCAGAATGTTAGCCTATAAAAGAAGGGGGGGTTTGCTGATAAAGATTGTGACAATTAATTGCATAATATACATTATTTTTTCCTGATCACAGATTATTTCTGTGTAGCCCTTGTCTGTCTTTTAAGTACTACTGGTACAACTATTATTATTTTTGTTTCCATACAGTCTTGCCTTTACTTGTCAACCTTCCCTAACCAAGAGTAATTTCTTAGGTCGCCTTTCTCAATAAAATGAAAACGACAGCCTTTGACTAAAAGTTTCAAGTCCTAAAAATTGCAAAAGAAAATGAATATAACCTGTAAAGTTATCCTTTAAGATCTAAAGAAATACAGTCTTTCCATGATAAAGATAAACTAATGAAATTTATGACCTCCAAGCCAGCACCACAGAATATATTTGGTAGGATCCTAAGCAGAGAAATTACAATAATATCCATGATGACAATGAAAAGAATAAATTTCACTTAAGAACTAGTTACACAAAAGGAAAACATAAAAGAATTGAGCACTGTAAAGACACTATAGGGACAGACATCAGGATACACCTGTCACTAAAAACAGTGTGTGAAAATGGCTTTAACTCTGAAGAGTCACAACCTGACAAATCGAATGAGAAAACAAGACCCAAATACATGCAGAATATAAGAGACACGTGCCTCCCTCACTGACTCCAGCCTTCTCCACTCAGATTTCTGGTGCCAGTAGGGGGAGTGGCTGTTCTCCACCAGGTTATTCGGCCGTGCCATCATTGTTAGCCCACCACACACAGAGTTTCTGAAACTGTTAGACAAAATGAACATTTGTTCCCTAATGTTGTGGGGTTGGGAATTGTTTCTCAGAGACAACAAAGCAACTAAGATAATAATTTCTCATAAGGTCCACTTGTCTCTGAACTTAAACACAAATTAATTCAGACCATTGTTTTATCCTTTTTCATTTTCCCAATTTTATTAATATGTATACATAAGATATGTAATGTTTACATTGAACCTGAGTAGTTTGTGCACATATATATCATGTCAGCATTACAAACCCTCCCCCATTTTTTGGCTCCCCATTCTTTCTCCGTTGCCCCAACTCCCGTTACCCACCTCATGTATTCTGAGATTCTCATATTAGAGGAATGATCCAATATTTAACCTTCTGTGTCTGATTCACTTCACTGAGCATGATGGTCTCAAGTTGCATCCATTTACGTGCAAAAGCCTCAAAAATTATCTGCCTTTGTAGATGAGTAGTACTCTAACGTATACGTGCACTGACATGTTTGTATCTTTTGCTGTTGACAGGTACTTCGGTGTCTTCCACAGTTTAGCTGTTGTTAATTGTGCTGCTATGAACATAGATACACACGTATCTCTTTTATATGATGCTTTTATCTCTTTCGGGAAGATTTCTAGAAGAGGTATTACTGGATCAAAAGGAATGTTTATTTTCAGCCTTTTGAGGAATTTCCATACTGCCTCCATAGTGGCTGTATCAGTTAACAATTCCACCAGCAGTGTAAGAGGGTTCTTTTTTTCCTGACATCCTCAACAACATTGATTGCTGTTTGTGTTCTTGATATATCTGGAGTTAGATGATATTTTAGTGATATTTTGATTTGAATTTGTCTAATGCCTAAGGATATTGAACATCTTTTCATGTACGTGTTGGCCATTTGACTTCTTCATCTGAGAACTGCCTATTCATTTTTATTGCCCATTTATTAATTGGGTCTTTGGAATTGAGGGGTCTATTTTTCTTCAGTTCCTTTCATATTCTAGTTATGAGCCTCCTATCTGAGTACAGATGGTGAAACCATTCTTTCGGTTCTCTCTTTACTCTGATGATAATTTCTGCTCTAGTTACTTTTTCATTGCTGTGACTCATACCTAACATCCACAAATTGATGGAAGGAAAGGCTTATTTTAGCTCATAGTTTTGGAAGGTCACAGTCCATTCAGGGGTGGCTGACAATAGTGGAAGTTCATGGCAGAGACAGTGGTGGAAGCAGCTCCTCAACATTACAAACAGGAAGCCAAGTCAAGGCATGATGAGATAGTGCTCCAAAGAAGGCAGGAAGCAGCTTATATATTCTTCCATGTCTCATCCCAGGGATCAGCCCCTCCTGGATTCAGGTGTGGAGATGTGGTAAGCCCCCACTACACACCTATAATCCAGTTTACATCCTTGCAATCCACCCCTCCAGACTAGGCCCAAATCTCTCAATGGCACATGGTTCCATAGACAATCTATAACATTCAAATACATGAGACTTTTGGGGGCTATTCCAGATGCAAACCACAATATTCCACCCCTGGCCCCCAAAAGACTCATGTCCTTCTCCCCATGCAAAATGCATTTGCCCTTCTCCAAGCATTGCCAAAATCTTAACAGTTTCAGCACTATTAAAGAAACTCCAAGTTCATAGTCTCCTCTGAGATGTAAGACAAACTTTTAGCTGTGAGCTCCTGTTAAAATGAAAGACTTAAACACTTCCAACATAAAATGGCACATGGTAAACATTTCGATTCCAAAAGGGAGGAATAAGGGGATAAAAAGCACCAAAGTAATGCCTAAACCCAGCAGAGCAAGAGTTAAATCTTTTAGCTCCATGTCCAGCAACTGGGGTAAATTGTGGTGAGGTATGAACTCCAAAGGCCTTGGGTGGCCCCACCCCTATGGCATTGCCACTGGCAGCAACCTCCATCTTCTCTCCTTTGGGCTGGATCCACTCATGGCCTGCTGTATTTTTCAGCTGACAATCCATGCTCCTGGCTTCTCCAAATTTTGGGGCTCTCCATTGTACATTGGGCTTCTCCTTCACAATTTCATGCACTTCCCTCCCAGGGCACACTGCTTGGCCTCCAGGGCCTTCCTCTGAAATCTAGGTGGAAGCCTCCATGAACCCACAACTCTTGGGCTCTGCAAGCTTGTAAAGCTGGGACCGTGGGGACATCGCCAAGATTCACCACTGTCTTGAGCAGTAGTCTTGCTCCCTTGGACCATGACTGCAGCAGCTTCTGGGTGCTAGGATGATGGAACTCTGGAGAGTTGAAGTCTGGCAAACACTTCCCTCTTTGGCCCTACAGGGAGCCCTGGGGTACTCTTCACAGAACAAGAACTTTTCCCTTTGTTCCTTTTAATTGGTAAAGGGTGGGATCTTGCTGATTCCCGAGACACTGTGAAGGTCTCTTTCTTACAGTTTTGATTCCAAGTATTTGGCTTCTATTTAATATTAGTCCTCTTAACAAGCATATGCTTTTTCACTTCAGACTGCAAGCCTTTGACATCTGCTTCCTCTGCCATTGTCTCCTGTCTTTCACCATAGAGTTGGCTAAAAGCCACAAACAGAAGCTATGTAATAGTTTGAACATCAGTCTGCCTTGAGATTTCTCATCAAATTATTTCAAGAAACTGAAAAGAAAGGGAGGTTGTCAAAGTCATTCCTTGAAGCCAGCACAATTTTTAATATCAAAGACAAATACCTCCCAGAACAACAACAAAATAAGTACAGGCCAATTTCTTTAATGAACTTAGATGCAAAACTACTCAAGAAAATACTCACAAACAGAATGTGATAAATTATTTTTTAAAGAGATTATATATCAAGTCCAAATAAGTGAGCTTCATCCCCGGGATACAGAACCAATTCAATATGCATAAATAAATTTAATACATCATATTTACAAATGCAAACATAAAAATTATATGATCATCTCAACAGATGCAGAAAAGGCCTTTGACTAAAATCTATATGTGACTAAAAAAATAAAAAACAAAAACACTCTGAAGAAAGTAGGGATAGAAAAACCTTATCTCAATCTGATGCAAGCCATCTGTAACAACCCCCAATCAACATTGTTCTAAATAGGGAAAGATTGAAAGCATTTATTCTAAAATTGGGAACAAGACAAGGATATCCACTTCTGTTCAACAGAGTACTTGAAATGTTGAGCAGACCAGCCAGGCAAGAAAAACATAAATAAATAAAAAGACTATAAATTGGAAAGGAAGAATTTTAGACATGCTTATTTGCAGATGACATGATCTTCTACATAGAAGACCCAAAAATCTTCATCAGAAGTCTCTCAGAACTTATAAGCAAATTTAACCATGTAGCAGGTTATAAAATCAGCACTCACACTTCAATAGCTCTTCTATACATTAATCATGAATTCAACAGGAAGGAAATCAAGAAATCAACTCCATTAACAATAGCAACAAAAAAATAATAGTTGAGAATAAACTTTACCAAAGATGTTAAGCATCTCTACAGAGAAAATCACAGAAGAAAGAGATTGAAGAGGACTTTAGAAAATGGAAGGACATCCCCTGATTCTGGATAGGAAAAGATATTAATATCATAATGGTCATACTGCTAAAATTGTTATGCAGATTTAACACAATGCCAAGTAGAATGTCAATAGGACTCTTCAAAGAACTAGGAAAAACACCCTAAAATTTATACAGAACAAGAAAAGATCCAGAATTTCTAGATGAATCCTAAATAAGAAAGGCAAAGCTGGAGGAATAACAATTCCAGTATTCAAAGTATGCTATATAATAGTAGTGATTAAATTTAAATTGTACTGCCAGAAAAACAGACACCAAGATTCATAGCACAGAGTTGAGGATACAGAGAAAATTCCAAACACTCTCAGTCATTTGATTTTTGGCAAAGGGTCCAAAACCATTCACTGTGGAAAAGACAGCATCTTCTCAAATGGTTTTGGTGAAACTGGATATCCACATGTACGAGAATGAAACTAGGAGCCATTTTAAAGCAACTATTTAGTTATTTTATTCCTTAATTAAAAATAGTTTGATTATAGTTAAATCTTTTTTAGTCTCCTTTATTTTTTTATTTCTTCTTTGGGGAAACTAATGACACAAATATTCTCTACTAGTTTCTGGCTGTCATTTCATTACTTTTCATATCATTTGTATCATCTTATAGTTTTTCATGAAATAATTTTGTACTTTATAATTTCTTCCATCTCTAATAAGTTTAATTTTTTGATTCATCCCATCATTACTTCTTTTCTTATTTGTTTCTTCTCATTTCATGTGTTTAGTTTCTCTTTTTCTGATTTAGTAATTTTTGTATCACATCATATTGATTTGATGATACTAAATTCATTTAAAGCAGTAGGTTATTTTTTTCTTCTGTTACACTGGTTTTGGTTGTTGTTATTGTTGTTTGAGATAAAGTCTTGCTTTGAAGTTCAAACTGGTCCTCAATTTGTTATGTAGCCCAGGCTGACTCAAACTCACTGCAATCCTCCTGCCTCACCCTTACAAGTGCTGGGATTACAGGAGTGTGCCCCCACATCCCATTTATGTGGTACTGATGGATCAGGCTCAGGGCTCGCTCTTGCTAGGCAAGTGCTCTAACCACTGTGTTATCCTGACAGCCCATTTGGGATCTCTTGAGTAAATTTTTCACAATTTGAAATATTTTCCTCAAACTTCTGATATTTCCTAATATTATTTATTTGTAGTATCTGTGCTTTCCTTACTCTGCTTTGTTTGAGGTTGGTAACTGTTCCTGGTTCAAGATTTTTTTGTATTTTATTTACTTTATTCTGTATAATTTACTTTATGAAAAAATGTTATTTGGCAGAGGAAGAGACCTCGCCTGGCTCATTTTTGTCTCATGCTTTTCTTTGAGAATCCGTAATGCAGCAGCTCCCCTTTACCCACGGCTTCACTTTCTGTGGTTTTTGCTACCCATGTTAAATAATGGCCCAATATTATTAAATGGAGAATCCCAGAAAGAAACTATTTATAATTATTAAATTGCATGCCATTTGGGTGGTGTAATGAAACCACTTATAGAACAGTGGTCCCATGCATTTTTAATGAAGCTATTTTTTTCCTATTAGCTAAGGGACTCATAAAAGAAGAAAAGCAAAAGAAACTAAAAGAGAAGAAAAGTCACAGTGAAGAGTTTAGAAGTTTTTGCAGTTTTCAACAAGATCCCTAACAGGAGAGGGAAGCTCAAATGATGTTACTATCCACGAAGGCCTTCCTCAGGGAGGAGGTGCAGATATTATCATCATAACCCTAGTTCTGTGGAGGTCTCAGCGAATATGTGTGTTTTTGTCCAGGTTTTAATAATCTTTAAATAAATTATTTACATTGAGAAAAGCCTGTAGAATAAAGGTATAAAGAAAAGGTCTTTACAGCCATGCGAAGTATTTGTGTTTTAAGGCAAATAAGTCACATAAATCAAAAAAAGATTAAAGGGAATAAAAGCATTTATAAAGTAAAAAAATAACTAAATTTATTATTGAAGAAAATGTTTTAACAAAGTGAATACTGCCTAAGTGTACAGTGTTTTAGAGTAGCTTGTTTTCATATCCTAGTACTTCGTATTTCCTCGCCACTTGTGCATTGACGTATCCAGTGCAAATTCTGGACCTGCTCAGTCCACTCGTGTCAAGTGCACTGTGTGGCTATCACTTATCTTTCACATCGCATTTTACTGTACCTTTTTCTGTGTTTATATACATAAATATCTGCCACTTTATGATATCTCATACATCATTCATTACAGTAATATGTAAGACAGGTTTACAGTCTGGAAGCAGTAGGATATAACAGATAGTCCAGTCATGTAGGAGGCTGTACTGTATAGGTTTGTTCATAACCAATTTATGATATTCAAACAGTGATAAAAGACCCAATCGTGCATTTTTAGAAATACCTTCATTGTCATGCAGCACATGATTTTATATTAAGAGAGATCATATTCACATAATTTATTACAGTTCAGTGTTAGCATTCAATTTTATTATTAGCTATTATCAATTTCTTACTGCATTTAATTTGTAAACTAAACATTTTCATAGATATGCGTGTACATATACAAAAAACATGGTCTTCATGGAGTTCGTTACTATCTGTGGTTTTAATTACCCTCTGAAGGCCTTGGAACACATCTCCTGTGGGTGCAGAGTGACACCTGTACATGCTGACTATTTGGCTCTTTCCATTTCCTGCCCCATCTCCAGGGAATGTCTCTTCCCTACACATCAGCTTGTGCCTTAATTGTAGTATTCTCATAAGTAAAACTCCTTAGATCTCAAGTAATTCAAATTTCTCCTTAGCCAAGACTAAGAGCTACTAATTCATAGCTTGTGTTTAGTAATTTGGGATTTACTGTTTTGTCTCCTCTTTCTAGGAGTGATTTTGACTGACACTTTCTAAGAGTTCTACTCCTCTTTGTTCTTTTCCTTGACACTTTCTTAGCCTTAGTTCAAATTTCTCCATGCCCACAGGCTTACAGAAGAGACAATGGAGAGGCAACAGAAAATCCGTTACTTTTTTTTTCTTAAAATAATTTGAAAGTTGTGACATTTTTGCTTTTTAGTAATTTTGATAATGTGATGTGGGAATTTTATTTGTTAGAGTAATTGATGTTATGCTTGCTCAATGAAGATGAGTAAGAAATTCAGAAATAGGGTACCTTATTCCTGAAATCATTTTCTGTCTTTCCTATGTCTTGACTTAAATAAACAAATAAATGACAATAAAAACTCTTAAATGTTCACATAATCTTTTTTAAAGTATTGTATATTTTTTTCAGAATTCCAACTTTACTTTTCACATTTAGTAGGAGAATTCACTTTGAGGAACTATCCTTTATCTTTCAAATAGTTGCATTTTAAGGGCTCTTTCCTTTTATTCATTTTTCATATTTCAATTATTTTCCAATTATCTTCATTTTATAGCTAAGGGAAGGTTTATATGAATTTAACTTCTTAATTATATCTTAGTTTATGTTATTTTTTCGAATTTTGAAAATAAAATAAGAAAAGGAAACAAACATTCCTCATATTCCCAACACTCAGAGATAACCACTAACCCAATTTTCATATATTGCCTATCGCCCTTGCTTCATGCATGTTTATTTCTTCTGCATAGTCTCAATGTTACCTACTTGTGATACTGTATTCTGGGTTTTTATTTCACTTAATTCTGTAAGCTTTTCTTTATTCTATCACAAACCCATATATCCTCAATGCATGCATATTATTGATTGTCAAATTTTTCAAGTTTTTACTAATTATAATCATCTTCGAAGAGTTCTAATTATTTTACGAACCTAGGAAATTAAATCCCAAAGGAGTTCAGCCATCAAAGAGCTCATAATCCTCAGCAGTGATTGTCCAAAGGGGACAGGATCCTGATTAAGCCAGTCGTAGACCTTTAATTTACAGGTGTGTAGAGTGCAAAAGCCATAGGTTTATGGAGCCTTCTATCAAGGTTTCCGAGGAAGACCTTGGAGGCCAAGCAGTGTGACCCTGGGAGGGCAGTGTGTGAGGTTGTAAAGGAGAATATTAAGATGCAATGAAGACCCTGAAAGTTTGGGAAAACCAGGAACATGGCTTGTCCTCTGAGGAAGGCCACAGGCTATGGACAAGAGCATCCTAAAGGAGAAAAAAGAGATTGTAGCAGGAAGCAACACTGTAGGGGAAAGGTCACCCAAGTCCTTCGGAGTTCCTATCACATCACCACTGCCACAGTTTAACTCAGATGCTGGACACGGAGCTACAGGATTTATCCCTTGCCTTGCTGAGTATAGAACTTGTTTTGGTCTGATTGATTTCTATCTTCCTGTTTCTCCCACTTGAAATTGTAATGGTTACTCCGTGCCATTGAATGTTGGAAGTATATAACCTTTCTTTGATTTCCATAGCAATTCACAGCTGAGAGTCTTCTTTGTGTCTCAGAAAAGACTTTGAACTTGGATTTTTTTTTCAGCAGTGCTGGAATGGTTATGTGACAACTCTTAGAAAAGGACTAAATGCATGAGGAGATGGATAGGAATCTTTTGGGGCCAGGGGTGGAGTATTTTGATTTGGATCTGGAATGCTTCCTAAAGGACTCATGCATTTGGATGTTACGAATTATTGATAGAATCGTGTGCTGTGAGGAGATAGGATGCCTGGCCTGAAGGGGTGGCTTATGAGTATGTGGTGGATTGTAGGTAAGTGGTGGAAGACAGGTATGTGGTAGATTATGGAGTAGAGGAGTCTGGTGGATTCAGGGCTTAAACCTGGAAGGGGAAGATCACTGGGACAGGACCTGGAAGAGCATATGCTAGTTCTGCCATTCATCTCTCACTTGGCTCTGTTCTGCTGTGCAGACTTGACTTCCTGTTTACATTGCTGTGAGCAGCTCCCTCCACCTCTGTCTCTGCTGTGTGTTTCCACTGTCGCTGGCCACCCATGAATGGACTATGTCCTTTTGAAACTGTGTTGCTAATCTAAACTTTTATTCACCTAATTTGTGCATGTCAGATATTGAGTCACAGCAACAAAAAATTGACTAATATATCCATGTTTATAGCAGCACAACTAATGACCACTAAATTGTGGAAGGTGCCAAAATATCTGTCAACAGACCAATGAATACAAAAATTGATACTACTGTATCAAAACAATGAATTAATGTACTAGGCTCAACATGGTGATATTAGTTCATTTGTTTCTCAAGTACAAAATAGTACAAAACAACAATAAAATATTACCAAGGATTGTGATTTTTAATATCTGGTAAGAAAGTAGCATTGAATGCGTATAAAATTTTTAAATTAAAATGATCTCAACTAAAAAGATTAAAATGAGGAATAAAATTATTACATGGTATTATAGTTTGGGTTCTACAAAAAGGATGAATTGGCAGAAATTTTTTAAAAAAGAATCTATTTGTAAGGCTTACAAGTCTGAGGACAGAGATAGTCCAAGATGGTGGTTTGCACCTGTGAGAGCTGGAGGGTCTGATGGCTGCCTATGAGGCAGAACACATGGATCCGGGACTGCAGGACAGCTAGTGAGAATCTGCTGCAGATCTCAGTTGTTCAAAGAACAATGGCAAAGACCAGAGACTGCAGATTTGCAACTAAAGATTGGTGGCAGATTGACAGGTGCAAGTCAAGAATAGAGCAAATCTATGATGAAGATGTGTGATGTATAGTAAGCAAGTCAGTGTCTGTAGACAAATGTGAAGACAAGAGCTTTCCCAGAGGAAAAAGCTGTAACAATCGGTTTCTTCCTTCCTTTTATACAGTTGGAGCTCCCAGTTGGGCCTCCCACATTTGAGTGGGTGTTTTTTCCTCATTCACTGGCCCACAAATCACTCACACGCCTATAAGCTCTAATTCAGGTGTGGTTCCTAATTGCCTCAAGTTGACATAATCTCTTCAATGGTCACACGTAGCATAGCCTCTTGTAAACTGAGAAAAATTTGTAACAACATATTAACATTTTTAAAAACAAAGATAGGACTGGAGGAATGGCACAGTGGTTAAAGCACTTACCTAGGGAGCAGAAGCCGCTGAGTTCGATTCCACAGCAAAACATAAAGCTGAGCATGGTGACACATGCTTGTAATCTTAGCACTTGGGAGGCTGAAGCAGGAGGATTGCCCTGAGTCCAAGGCCAGCCTGGGCTACATGGTGAGTTCAGGATCAGCCTGGACTACAGAGAGAGACCCTGTCTCAAAAAAAAGAGCTGACAGAATAAATAAATTTTAAAAGTCTAGAATGAGTCAGAATTAAAGGCACACACATATGGAAATTGTTGGTTACCATACTTGAGCTGTGTGTAACCACGTTTGTATTATTCTTTCCAAAACAAAATGAAAAACACATGTGAAGGAGTAATTTCAAAATACTCTGTCACAGAAAATATTGTATAAGCACAATAGATGTGTACATTAGAATGGATAAAATTTTAAATTAAGTCATCTGTTTATTTAAGAGTTTTGTTTCTATATTCAATGTTTCATTAGTGTCAACCAACTCTTTCTCTGATAAAATGTAATGATTTTACAAAATCTTTCAGAGAAAATTTAAAAGCAGATATAAGTACATCCAAATTTTAAAATAACAGTAAAATATCCAAATCGCCAAGGCCAGCTGTGATTCTTTCTACAGATAAGTCAAGAAGAGAAACCAGTACTGAGATCTCATTCACTTTTGGAAGCAATTCTAGTGATAGACGTTTCTATTCACAAAACTATGTGATGAGGTTTTATGGTGAGAGCTATTCAAATTATCTTTATTAATTTCTGTCAAAGACCATGAAAACAGAAGTTTCTCTAAAATAATCTAACAATTATATAGTATTTATTAAAGTTAGTATATGTATAGTGAATATAAACATGAAGAGAACCTTTTATGTTTTGCCTTTCCATGTCTTATTATACAAGTAGATACAGAAAAAACTGTAAATATAAAAACAAAGGAATGGCTTGGGGAACATTAGCAATCAATAGGCTGGCTTGCCCTATCTACTGTGTGTTCTCATTTAGGAAATACTTCGTATATCTTGTCACCCTAAAACACATCATGAAATTGTTTTTAATTTGCAGAATTTCAAAATAGAATGTCATTCTTGACTGAATTCAATGTTTTAGTCAGATGACAAAGTAGTAGAATATCAAAATTATTACTAGTGATTGTGATATATATATACACACATATGTATATATATATATATATACCTATACATACGTGAGATTCCTAACTATGAGTAGTAGAACGTGACAGACTCAGTAAAGAGAAAAAAAAATCGAGGCTTCATCTTCTGCAAAGAGAAACCTGTGCACTGGCTAAGGAGAATTCACTTCCAAAAGAAAAAGAACAAATAAGAGTTAGGCTGTAGATGTTCATTTTCCATTTTCATAGTTGTATTTCATAATTTCTAATCTCCAACTTTGAAGAACAAAAAAGAGAGATCTAGAGAGACTTACTAATGAAAAGAAATATCAGGGAGGGTGAAACTCAATTCCTCAAACCATTTTCAGTTTATTGTTCTAATACTTTGTACTTAAATACAATTCTGTGATTATAATTTGCTAAAGAAATTATGTAGTTTAAGAGGACAATTTATGTCCTTTCATGGCAAAATCTTCATCAAAATACAAATTATGTATCATATAATTCACTGGTTTAAAGGGTATAACTGAAAGCATTTTAGTATGGACACCAAAGTGGTCAATCATAATCACAATTTTAGGACAATTTCATCATCCCGGTAAGAAATCCTGTCCTCATTAGCAATCACTCCTTATTTCCGCACAACAATTTGCAGCTTTAAATGACTTCAATCTTTTATTTTTTCTATGGATATGTTTATGCTGAAAATTTTGCATAAACACAATCATGAAATTACGGGGCCCTTTGTAATTACCTTCCTCTAGCATAATATTAACAAAACTCATCCAAACACAAAGAAGTATTAAAACTTTTTTGTTAAATATTCCCTTATGTTGACATAAATTCTGTTTATCCATTCATTAACTAATGTATATTTGCATTCTTTCTACTTCTTTCCCAACAGTTATTATTTTTATTAGTATGGATTTGTGATATACAGCAGTTTCATTGAACTTGAGAGACTGGTGCAGGTAAATATCTGCATCCTCTATGCGTACACTTTCCTTCTCTCCTTCCCGTCCTCCAAGAAATCCCATATACCCTCTTCCTCTCTACAAGTTTGTCTCTCCAGGTTTTACCATGTCTTTTGTTTGGCTCGAGCACAAATTTGTACTTTGGGCTACTCATATTAGAGTGATCATGTGGTATTTAAATTTCTTGGGCTGATTCACTTCACTGAACATAATGGTTTCAAAGTGCATTTAACCCCCCCCCCCAAAAAAAATATCTTTCTATATGGCAGAGTAGTTCTCTATTATATATATATATATATATATATATATATATATATATCACATTTTCTTTATCCACTTAATGATTGAAGCACATTGCAGTATCTTCTCTGTTTTAGCTACTTCTCTGATTATAGCTGTGCTGCTATAAACATGGGTATGCATGCATCTTTTTTATATAATGCTGGATTGTAAGACTCCTGGAGGTGTGATTGTTATTTAGGACACAAACCTCCTCAATGGTTTACCAATGTAAGGAAAGCCCTGGGTTAGGGCTAAACTATGAGCACTGAGGCCTTGTAGAGACAGTGCAATTCTCTTCTCAGGTCATATGAGTGAAATAGAGAATGGCAGAACTTTCCCTAAGCCTTTGAAACACCTCATTTTAATTCCACAGTCCTAGTATATGCATGAGTTAGTAGCTCATGACATTTTGAAACTTTGATGCATACTTTCATGAATTGAGTCATTTGCTCATTCCTATGCATCCACCTAACCATAAATCTACCCATTCTGTTATTCTTCCTATGTTAATGTTTTGTTTTATTTTACAGAAAACCTTCCATTCATAAATTCTGTCATTAGGGTTTTGGTACAAGGAAAGTATTCAGGTACTTGGGAAAATAAGAAAGACACATTTTCTGCTCTCCAGGATATCAGAAATACCCAGGTAAAATTTATAATGAAATGATATGTGATATTACGAAAGACTGTGCAGTGACATTAAGAACACAGAACAAGGAGAGGGTGATTCACGTAGAGCTAATTAAAGAGCAGTAGCCTTTCTATAATTTAGGAGGAACAAATAAACTGAGATAAGTTAAGGAAAGAAAGTCTTCCTGGGCTAAGGAAAAAGCATAGCTAGTTTTGTACAGATGTAAATACATCCAGCATCTGTCTCTAAACACCTTCTCCTTTGGCATGCTACATCTACATGCCCTCTTAAAACTAGAAATGTTAATAAGGCAGAAACGTTTAATAGAAAAACAAATAGAAAAATATTATATTCTATCAAATCCTAAGTAAGAGATGTTAGACAATCATCTCAGCAATAAAAAAAAATTCATGCTCAAAGCAATCTATCAATTCAAACTCTGGATGAAACATAGATAAATATTTCAACATGAATAAAGGCATATAGTATAAACTTCCCAAATAAATAATAGTCTCATCTTTAACTTGATGCTTTTGTATAATTATTAACTTTTCACATTTAATGGCAAATAAAAATCATCTTTCATGAAGCCAAAAAACTAAAAACAAATTTTGATTTAGATTGACTCCTTTAAAAAAAAAAAAGGCCAAGGGTAATGATGTGAATAAATAAGTGACATTAACCAAAATATGAAAGACATTTTCATTATTTACTGAAAAATTTGAAAACGCTAAAATTTGAAAACACAAAAAATCTTAACCATATTTAGCAAATTGGTTTCAATATTTCCATATCCCTTTAGAAAGACAAAGAAACACTAGATACATATTTTATTAATCCAACTTGCAAAGCATACCCACTCAAAAATTTGTGCTTGTTTTTTCTAACTATGGGAATATCAGCAACTAATGTACAGTTAACCCAGAAGTATGCAAAACGTTTCTACAGTGTTTAAAATAAATTGTGGTAGTTAAAAACTTGCTTTGATGCCTACAGATAAACCTCAGAAAATTAAAAAGAAATAGCAACTGAGCTTTCTCATAGTTATTTTTTTGATCCTGAGACATGTTATCCAAGAGTCACAGCTTAAGAAAGGAAATAATTTATTTTAGTTCACAGGAATTGGAAATGAGATCTCAGTCAGCTCATAGGCTGCTGGAAGGGCATAGCAGTAAGCCTAGAAGGAGAGACGCTGTTCACATCACGACAGACAGGAAGCCAAGAAAGCAAGGGATGAAAAGCAGATGTAATGTACATTCTTCCAGGTCAAGGCCCAGCGACACAAACTTTCTGACCAGGCCTTGTCACTTAGAGGTACATGAAATTCATAGCTATTTCACAATATCCAAATCCATGACATAATATTCTACCCCAGTACCTAATAAACTCATGTTTTAACTTCTTACGCAAAATGCATTTTGTAAATCCCTAAGAGTTTACAAAGTATTTAACAGGTCCCATACACCTAAAAGTTCAAGGCCAAATTCTTTTCTGAGACTTCAGGCGACTTAGCTGTGAGCCACTGTAAACATCAAGGAAATTTAAACATTTCTAACATGCAATGACACAGGGGAAATGCTCTTACTCTAAAAGGAAGAGATAGGACAATAGAAAGTAATCAGAAAAAAGCAGGACTGAGTCCTCACAGGACAGGCTCCAAATTGCACAGCTGCTTTAAATCCTGTATCTCTGTGTCCACAAGCTGGACCATCCTGTGATGAGACTTGAGCTGCAAGGGCTTTGGGTGACCAAACCCATATGGTGTTGCCTCTGGCTTCAATCTCCATGGCTTTTGGGCTGTATCTGCTAACTGTCTATGGCTTTTCTTCGCAGATTATTCATATTCTTGGCATCTCCATATTTTTGGGAAGTCCACTGGACTTTTGGCTTCTCTACAACTTCTCATGGGCACACTGTCTGGTCTCCAAGGCCTTCTCCTGAAATCCACGTAGAAATATTCCTTACCCCACAACTCTTACTGCATGCCTTTGAGACCAGCCTGATGCGAGTGATTCCAAGGTCTGCTGCTAGCTAAAACACTAGTCTGGACCCATTGGAACAATGCTGCTGATGTCTCTGGGTTCTTAGAAGGCTGAGCTCCTGGTAATCCACTTTCCTAGGATTTCCTGCAAGAGGCCCTTGGGCTCTCTTTTCTAAGCAAAAGTTTTGGTCTTTGCACTGTTGAGTTGATAAGGGTGGGGTCTTGCTGACTCCTGAGATGCCCTCAAGGCATCTTTTATATAGACCTGATTCCAAATATGTGGCTTCATTTCACTGCTAAACTCTAACAACTATATGTTCTTTTGCTCCAACTTTACAGTCACTGTCTTTCTAGTAAACCTGCAGTTTTTTTTTTTACATGTTTTTGCTGTTTTTCTTTTTGTTGCAGTGTAGAGGTGTCTAAAAGCTACAAGTAGAAACATATAACAACCAGAACATTGGGTTGCTTTGAATTTTCTTCTGTTAGATGAATTAGTTCATCCTCTTTAATTTCAATTTCAGGCAAAGTCTCAGAATAGGAGAAAAATTCTGACACTTTTTTTTGGCCAAACCATACTACACATAGTTTCTACACAAATTGCTAATAGAAGCCTTCTTCCCTTCTGAAACCTCATGAGCCTGGCCTTTCTGGTCTGCATATCTTTTTCCCCCATTTTATTGATATGTATAAGTGCAAAATTTAAGGTTTACAATGAAGTTGAGCATTTTGTGCACATAGGTATCTTGTCAAGGTGACAAGGACTTTCCCACTGTCTTTTTGTCCCTCACCCTCCCCACCCCACCCTTCCTCTCCACCCTACCCCCCTGTTTCACTTTGTTTTTTATTTTAAGTTCCATAAGAGTTGTGTTCTGGATCTCTCATATCAGAGCAGAAAGTGAAACATCTAATGTTATTCTTCTTTTGGGATGCATCAGTCTCTTTTTCAGAGCTTATAATAGGTGCATTTTTAGTAAAGAGCACAAGTAAAGTACGCTTTCCTTTCTTTTGGGAAGAATTTTCAATAAAATTTGTTGAGATATCTTTTACTTTTCTGTCAAAAGCTAAATTTAAGCTGGCTATTTATTCACACATGTACACATCGTCCAATATTGTGGATTTGACAAGGTTTGTTATGGGTCAATGGTAAGCTCTTGGTATTAACACATTCATATTTTTGCTTGTTATGTTCACATGCCCAGAAGTTTTACAGGAGTACATCAGATAAATCAATAATAATAATGATATTCATTACACTGAAGAGTCTTCTTAGCTTTTTTAATCTTTGGGAAAACAAAATTCTGCAGAAAAATTGAAGTGTTTCAAATTCTAGCCATTTCTTTGTAATACATATTCTCTCTGCATTTTTGTGGAAAATTATCCAAAGACAAAAAATTACCTAAAGATAACTATTTGCTAAGGCTTGTGAAAAACACTAATTATATTTTCATTGTACTTGAATTTCTGAAGAAATTTTGACTGGTCAATTAATATGATGTTCATGTTGGGCTTTTATTTTCTTTGTAAAGTATGAATGTTCTACTACAACTACACTGACACAGAGTACATTGTACTAGGTGCCTGAGTCCCCACCATACATGAGACTGTAACAAGCAGAGCCATTCTGCCAGAGTTAAATTCATAGCACAGTACCTAATTTGGTTCCAATTTCTATCTTAGTTACTTTTTGGTTGCTTGGATACATTATCCGACACAACTCAAGGCACGAAATATTTATTTTAGCTTTCAGCTTCAGCAACAGAGTGAGAATGTGTCCCCAAAAACTTTGAAAGTGGCATCAATATCTTAAATCACAGGATATAAAGCAGAATTTCATTGAATCATGAGCAAAGAAAGTTATATTTATCAAGGCTAAATATTACTACCTATTCTTCTTAGTAACTAATGAACGACGCATATCAAATGAAACAGTAACTTACTTTGGAAAAAAATTTTTCAGGCAACTCTTGCCTAATATCCTACAGTGCCATATAACAGCCATAATGGTGTAGGGTGGACATTTTTAGGGATTATCTTAGACTTGTGGTATGTCTTATCTGGTACAGTAAATTTATAAGATCACAAATCCCTTAGACAACCTCATAAAGTCTATGCACTATAACCCCTAAAATTTACACACATGCAGATTTTTATGTAAGATTATAGTGACATTATGAAACTCTAACTGTGCTCACAAGGCCTACATTAAGGAAAGATTATATGCTAAAAAGACACTTGAAATAAATAGTGCCGTGTGGGTGCAAAAATAAATAAAGAAGAAAAAAGGTCTTCATATGAGCTTACTGTCTTTAATGAGAAGATAGGTTTTAATCTCTGAGTTTAAAGAGAATTTTTAAATTAACTATTCCCATCACTGGCATAACAGTTAATATGATTGGTATTATACAAGCAGTAGACAACAAGTGATGGATGAATAAAAGAGTAGATTTTTTTTGAAGAGAGGAATTAGATACAAGTACCACTCACACCACTCACAAGAGGCTAGTAATTAGACTACACAAGGAACTGATGAAAAATTGACCCCTCAAAATCAAAGACTCAATTACAAAATGGGCAACTGAAATGAATAAGCAGTTCTTAGATAAAGAAGTTCAAATGGCCACCAGGTACATGAAAAGATGTTCGGCATCCTCCACCAGTAGAAGAACACAAATCAAAACATCACTAAAAAATCTTACCCCAGTGAGAATGACACGTATCAAGGAATTGAACAGCAATCGATGCTAGTGAGGTTGTGGAAAAAAGGAAGCCTTTTACATTGTTTGTGGAACTGTGAACTGGTACAACCGTTATGGAAGACAGTAGGGGGATTCCACAAAAGGCTGAAAATAAATATTCCATTCAATCCAGTGATATTTTTCTGGATATCTTTTCAAAAGGGTTAGAAGCAATGTATAATAGAGATATTTCAGTTATAACGGTATGTTTTTTATTATATCGTTCTAGAGATGTTCTTTACTTCAAATGTGAAATAATAGTTACTCAAAATCTTGAGATAATTGATAATAGATGAGAAAAACAATGAGAAATTTTGAAAAGCAAACTATGAAGGGGCTGACAATTCTGATTCTGTCATTTGTTGGCTCATCTGGGCTATCTGCCTACCAATAAAATATCAAAAACCTTTATGTATAAGTATCTATGAAATAAAATAAGAATTTTTGGAAATGTCCGTGTGTGTGTGTGTGTGTGTGTGTGTGTGTGCATGCGCTAGTATTTGCCCTAAATTTTGGGCTTTGCATTTAAGTGGATAGTATTAAATAGAATAACTTATTCAAATAATATATAGTCTTCATATTTGTAAGAATTTCCAAACTGGTGGTCAGAAAGCTTTGGGCTTTATACTGTCACTAATGATTCATATAAATAAGATCTTCCCAGATGAGTCTTTTTTGTGTTATTTTATTTTCTACACATAATAATGAAATAATTTATGAAATAATATTGTGATTTGGATCTAGAATGGCCTCCAAAAGTCTCATGTATTTGAATGTTATGTATTATTTATGGAACCATGTACTGTTGGGAGAATAGGGCCTGGTCTGGAGGGGTCGACTGGATTACAGGCATGGGATTAGATTACAGGAGTGTGGTTGGGGTTTAAACCTGGAAGAGATGGAACACTGAGGCTTGACCCAGAAGGGGTATGTCACTGGGATGGGACCTGAAAGGATATATGCTGCTTCTTGCCTTCCTCCTGGGACTTGACTAGACTTGGCTTCCTGCTTGCAATGCCATGAGGAGCTGCCTTCACTGTGTCTGCCGTGTGCTTCCACTGTGGCCAGTTGCCCATGAATGTACTTTGACCTTCTGAAACCGTGAGATAAGGACGGTCCATATTTTAGTGTTCTTTTCTATACTTGCCCACTTTATCAGTCAAAAACTTATTCTTATTTTTCCAAAACAATTTTTTTAGTTTTAGCATTTTATTTACCTCCAGATGACTATTCATAATTTTCACTTACTTTGAGAATTTTTTGGTAACAACTATTACTCATATTTTATTGGTAGCTCTCATGTTTATTGCTTACAAAATCATCATTTATCTTAAATCCTGAATTGGTTGCTATATACAGTACAAGTACATTTTTAAGTTTTGTACTTAATACTTGAAATTCCAGTTTGTGCATTTTATTTCAGCACAAAAAGCTTAAATTGTAGTATAGGAAAAATTATTTTTAAAACATGTCATACCATAAAGTCATTAGTTGTTATATCTATCTATCTATCTATCTATCTCTGTCTATCAATCTATCTGGTTGTGCATATATTCTAATGCATTTATTGTTTCTTTAAATATATATACAAATTATATGATTTATTATATTTAATATATAAAAATTATTAAAAAATCCTTTTTTGTCCTTCAGTTTTATAATACATGCAGGGTTTGTTTTATGACAGTAGACTAGAGATCTGATAAAATTGTCTTTACAGGAGAAAAATAAGCAGTATATTACCAAGAAATCAGTCCTCCAAAAATCTATTAAAATTATATTGGCATTGTTTCTTTTTAAAGAAAATATGATGTAATGGCCAAATATTATTTTAAATATAAAAATTCTGTTGAAACACTCTCCTTACATGTTTGTAAAAAATACTCAAGTTTAAAGCTTTTCATCTTGTATGTTAACATCATTCATATCTCTTCACATAATTGAAAGAGATGAAATTTGGGAAATAAAAAAATGGCCTTTTGTATTATCTGGTATTTCTGTCCTTTCTCCTTTCTCCTATGCCTATAAATTCAGTATTCTATATTTTGCCAGCACCTTCCTTTCTAATATATATATATATATATATATATATATATATATATATATATATATAATTTGATAAGTCGTAGTTCCCAAGAATAACTTCTTCTGGGAAGATGTGAGCACTAGCATCTATTTAGCCCAGATAAGACACACAGACAAGCCAAAGAAACAATTGCATCAAAATCCAATTTAGGCAACAAATGTGTCTATTTGGGTTTCTTACAGAAGTATGGGTGATGGTAAATTCTAAAGCACAGGTAAACTCATGCATACTCCAAAGTAACAGCTACCTAATCTGAACAAATAGTAATATTTTATGAAAGTGTAAAATTACTTTATTGGTCTTCTACTTAACAAAATATATTAGGACACATAAGAACAAAATCTCACCATACATAAAATTATGCATCTGCTTTTGGTCCAAATTTCTCCTAAATGGGCATAATTTGCTTAGACTAATGCATGAATTAGGAATATAGCACAAGCATCTGTGCATTCACTGTCCTCATCTCCAGAAATTTTAAGATTCTTCCATTACGCATGAGACCTCCATTTTCAGTACATCTTAGTGTCACTTATGTTCTATGACTTCCCATAGAATTCCTTTGATATTAAATCATTTTAGTCATTTTTAAAAAATATAAACATTTATAATTAGACATAATTGAGAAAATTAACATATAAAAGCAATATATTTGTATGCAATAGAAATAATTGGAAAGAATAAACAATATTGTTCATATAGTATTATACTTTAGTAGCAACACAAAGCCATCAGTAGAAACCTACATTAGATGCTATGCTTAAAAAAATAGAAATCACATGGCTTTTAAGGTATGGAGTTTCTAACAATAAATAAAGTTAAAATTTAGTAACAAAATTTTGGCACATTTTGTGATATTTTCTTTGTAAGAAGGTACTCAGTACACATATCAAAGTATATTTTTTTCAGATTGCTAGGATTACAAGTACATGTTATTGCATTTGGCTAAGGTATTATAGAAATGAAAATATTTATAAGAAAGTATTGTGATAAAGTACATGCCAATGTTTAGAGTAACCAAGATAATATAGTCTAATCTGAGGAATATTCAAACTACACAAATAGGCATAGGAAGAAATATATTCTCTGAACTGATCAAAGAGGTTGAATTAATAATTTAAAAAACTCAAAATTAAAAAGCCCAAGTAGGTGGTTTCACTGGTTTTAATGAAAAACTAACAAAGAATAGTTGTGAAACTCTTTCAAAAAATGAATGAGGACAAGAAACTTTTTAAAGCATCATTTGAGGCCAATATTTCTTTCATACTAAAGTCAGATAGAGAAATTGGCTCAAATTTTAAAAGATTCAACTGACTCTAAATATTGACAGTGGAGGCCAAGCTTCCTGTACATGGAAAATAATGCCACATATGTGAATAATGCTGTATGTAATTGTTCTTGTGGGAGAAAGCTGTCCTCTATATTCACTCTATTTGCTGTAAAAGTTATAAATTTAGAAGGCCATTTACTTTATTGCTTGATCTGTGAAGTTATAAGAGATACTAGAAATATATTTACCAATTCATGTATAAAAAGTTTTGAAGAGATTTTAAACCTAATAATAGTAACAACTTTGGTTTTGTAATCTTTGAGTATTGAAAGATAATTTGACAGTTTTTAGCTAAATGCTATTGACAAAATTTGAAAGAGGAATTTGTAAGTCACAATGCTAAAAGAGTGAAACTAGCAGAATACCCATACATGCATATTTCTATACATTTCGTCCTTCACATACTTTTTACATACAACTTGAAACTTTCATGCCCTTTATGAACACTACAAAAATACTCAATTATTCAAAATATTTCTTTTTTTAACTTATTTTTGCTAAACATATCCTCATGCCTATATCCTTTTTAATTTATCTTGTCTTTTACAATACTTGTTACTCTCTGTTGTGCTCCCTTTAAAAATTCTGTTCAATGTGACCATACAGTACAGAAATGCAGTTAACAGAGATACTTAAGATTAACAATCACAACTTAATTATATCTCTAAAATTTTGCATACCTAGCTGAATTGTAAGCCCTTTAATGTACTAAGCATAAATTAATGCCTATTTTAAGAACACCAATAGTTATCTTTTTGACCTTTGTTAATTAAATAGCTGTAAGATAACAATTTCATATTTATGATATATTAAAAACATTATAATTGGCTATATTAAACCAAGACACTTATATTCTTAAAAACAAAGCATTTTTTTATACAAAACAAGAGAATATTGAGTTAGATAACTAAATAAAATCTTAAAATAGAATTTGGGAAAACCTCTAATTTGTTAATTAATATCTATTATTTTGTTAAATATTTAAAATTCAAAATATATTTTTTCAAAATTAAAACTATTTTTGAAAGTTAGCCTTATACTAAATGTTAAGGAAATTATGAAAAGAAAATTTTATAGCAAGCTAACATTTAAATGAATCATTTTTTAAAAATTTGTATCCTTTTATGATAAAAGCTCATCAGTAGAAGCAGAAACAACCTAATTGTATTAACTATTTCAAATTGAAGAAATTTAGGAAAGTAAATTTAAATTTCTATGTATTTTAATATATATATATATACTTAAATACATTTAATAACTTTAATTTTGAACCATTAAAATGTATAAAGGTGTTGAACTTAGTAACTGATGACTCAGAGGTTAGGTTATCACTTAATATTTATAAAAAGTAATATTATATTTAAACTATTATTCTAATCAATTTATTTATTGTTGCCAAGAAGGCACACAGAGGCAAGGGGAGGCTACAGTGATTTAATTAGGGTTCTGAAGAAGAGCCAACAAGCTGGGGCCAAGACTCCTTTCCTTCAGAAGAAGGCTCCAAACAAGAATTTTACAAACATTTTATAGTCAGTTTTACATGAAAAATAAGATATGGCCAGTGTACGGGGGAATTGTACAGCATGACCTACTTACATCCTGGTTCTGTCTTTCAGTTCTGGGTAAATTTTTTTTTTAATGTCTTTGTGGTTAGCGGCTTTTTATGGGGCACCAAGCTAGCCAAGTTCCAGAAGTAAAATTCTCGTTAGCAAGAGGAAAGCGATTTTACTCTAACATTTCTTAGCAGTCTTTAAATATATCTTTACCTCTTATTTTTTTAACCTACTTAAATTTATAAACTCTACAATTTTCATTTTTAAATTTATTGTGAAACCACATCACAAAACCCACTAGTCACTGTGACCTTTGTCACTCTCTAATGGCTGGGACTAAATATTTCCTGAGTTCCGCCAGGGATCTTGGTCCATTGTGCAACCCCCTAAACCCATTGTAAAGCTACCTCTGCAATTTTAAGGAAAAATGTCTTATGATCACTTGTCTGTGACTATTTGCTAACCACCTGATTTTTGTTTCTGTAGGTTACTTGCTTGCTCTCTGCTGTTTAACTACAAAATTAATGAGCACTCACCGAGAAAATAGGTGGTGGGATTTGCCTTTAAAAACCAGACAATGTGACAGGTCAAGGTTGCTCTCTTAACTTCATTGTTGGGCAAAGTAGTCACTGATTAGCTCCTAATAAGCGCTTGCTATAATTCAAGCAGACTGAGACAGCGGATTCATTGGTTCTAACATTTCCTGGAGATTCTGAGACAAACCCTCATGAGGACCCTTCCTCTCGGTGAGCCCAGAGCACGAGAACTGCAGTGCCCTAGAGGGTGCACACTCTGCGAAGTTTCAGAGTCTGGGATCTGCAGAGTGACTGAGCCAACTTAGAATGAGTGCCTCAGAAAAGGTGACAAAAAGCAAAAGCAAACATCTGGAGGTAAGTGGAACTATTCTGTTCCTATGATCTGGTATGATCTCAAAAACTCTGTTCTGGTGGACAGTGAGGGAGATCTGACAAGACTGTAGATTCCCTCTTAGGACACACATGAGACATTGCTGTGTCCCCATTACTGGTTTTAGTTTCTGATCTGAAGATTTCTGTTGTGTGTGGTATTGTTTTGTTTTCTCTATCTGTGGAGGATTGTGACAGATGAGGGAAGCAACATGGAGTCAAACTCAAGACACCCCTCTGCGATGTGTTTAGAAAAATTTTGATAAACTTTATAAAGTCTAAGCAGGATTATGATTACTCCATTACAAAAGAAAATCTACGAAAGTTCTGTGAGTTGGAGTGCCCCACCGTTGGAGTTAACTGGCCTGATCTGGCACTTTTGATCCACAAATTGCATGGGCAGTGGCCCACGTTACATTAGGGAACCCTGAGCACCCAGGGCCAATTGGCTATCTCCTTCCATTGGCAGAAGCTTCTAGTAAACCCCTTCCACGGATGAAACCGCATGGTCCAGAACGGCTACCCGTCCAAGATATTGGTAAGTATTCCAAAAAGCCCCCAAACTTAGGAAGCCTGAAGCACCAGTTCTTCGAGACAAACCGGAAGAAGATCCTCTGCTTCCCTCTTCTTCTCCCGCTAATACTCTGTCTCCAGCCCTCAGCTTGCTCCTTGCCTCTACCCTTCCCTTTCTTCCCTGGACTCCACAAAGCCTACTGCTGCATCCCCCCAGCTTCCTGAAGCCTCTTCCGCCCAGCTTGCCCCTGGCTTCCACTGTCCTTCCTCAGACTTCTGTTTCCTCATTGCCTTTTGGCGCCGATAATCCCTTTTCTCTTCCGTATACGTGGCCAGATGGTCAATACGCCCGCATTCCCCCTTGCCCCAGCAGCAGTCTGTCCAGCTGGATCCTTCCTCCTCTTCCCTCTGCACGTCCAGTTCTTCAGTTCTAGTTCTGCCACTGTGGGAGGCTGCTCCTGATCGATATATTTATGTTCCCTTTACCACCACTGATCTCTGTAACGAGAAGTATCAGAAACCCCCATTTTCAGAGGATCCAGGAGCTGTTACCTCCCTTCTAGGTTCTATCTCCTACAATCACAAGCCTAAATACAATGACTGCCCCCAGTTTCTTTCACTCTCTTCACTGATGAGGAGCAAGACCGCAATCTGAGGGCGGCTGAAAAGGCACTGCTAGAGGGGGAAGCCTTCATGACACAAGGACCCCTGGAGCTCAGTGCGGAGCACATTCCTAGGTGCCTCCTGGATGGGGACTGCAAGTCTGAGGACAGAGAGGGGGGCAATAGAGAGTTATCAACAGGCTCTGATGCAGGGACTCAGAGAGGCTGCCGGGAAACCTACAAACCTCTAAAATGTAGCGAAGGTAATGCTGGGCCCCTGTTAGTCACCTTGTACTTTCCTGGAGTGCCTCCTAGCGACACACTGGGTTCATATACCAGTCGATCCTAAAGATCCAGCAAATCAGAAGGCAATACATTTGCCTTTGTGGGCCCGTTGGTCCCAGATATTAGAAAATAAGATTCAGCGATTTAACGGATTTGCAGGCAAGGTTAGATCTGAGCTAGTGGAGATAGCCAATAAGGTATATGAAAATAAAGATAGGCCAGAAGACATCATTGCTGAAAAGATTGGCAAGGCCACTATGGCAGTCCCCCAGATGAGTCGATGAAACCAGGCTTCTCCCAAATGGGATAAGAAAGCACTAGGAAAGGACTAGTGTGCTTACTGTAAGGAAAAACGGCACTGTAAAAATGAATGCCTTACAAGAAAACAGAGGAACAAAGTGTTGCCTATAGAAGATGAGGATTAGCTGGTCGAGGCTCCACTATCTTGGGCCCACAGGAGCCTATGGTCACTTTAAAAATTGGAAGCCAATCTGCATGGTTCCTAGTGGACACAGGAGCCACCTACTAAGTTTTTTTTTTTTTTTTTAACCTTGGCTCAAAGGGAAAAGACACTACCATAGTCCAAAGGGCTACAGGAAAATCTCAGACATACCAGTGGGCCACCTCTCAGAAAGCAGACTTGGGAAGAGGGGTTGTATCTCATTATTGCCTGGTCATTTCTGATTGCCCATTCCTCTTATTGGGATAAGATCTCCTCCAAAAAACTAAAGGCTATCATATCTTTCTCAGAGTCGGAGGCCATTCTATAAATCACTCCCGCCCCCCACCCCCAGGAAAAACCCTAACCATCAATTGCCCATTGTCAGAAGAGTATCTGCTTCAGGGCCCCTCAGAGCTCTTGCCACTTGAATTTTACCTAAAATCTAATTTTCAGGCTGAGATTCCAGGGGTGTGGGCAGAATCCAATGTGCCCAGACTGGCATCTCATATCATAGCTGTGGTAGTTCAGCTAACCCCAGGAACCACTCTGGTACAGGTTGAACAGTACCCAATCAATAAAGAAGCAAGAGAAGCAATAAGAGTGCATGTTAATCATCTGCTGGTGGAGGGCATATTGTTCCCATGCCCGTAAGATTGAAGCACACCACTTCTCCCAGTCCAAAAACCTGGCACAAAGGAGTATAGATCTATCCAAGACCTCCAAGAAGTCACTGAGTGAATAGAGACTATCTATCCAACAGTGCCTAACCGGCACAGCCTCCTCAGCCTCCGCCTGCCAGATCATACAATTTACACTGTGTTGCACTTGCAGGATGCCTTCTTTTCTATTCCTTTAGCAAAAGGAGGCCAAACTTTGTTTGCCTTTGAGTGGATAGATCCTGACAAGGGAATCTCAGGACAGCTAACTTGGATCAAGCTACCACAGGGCTTCAAAAACTCTCCAACTATGTTCGATGAGCCCCTCCACCAGGACCTCCAGACATTTCTCCAGGAAGCCCCTCAGGCAAGTGTACTTCAGTATGTTGATGATCTGCTCATTGCAGCTAGAGGTAATGATTCTTATCTAGAAGCCACCAGGATGCTCCTAATATGGCTGAAACAACTGGGATATAGAGTCTCCACATAGAAGGCTCAGATCTGCCAGACAAAGGCAACCTACCTAGGTAACTCTTTCCAAGATAGTCAATGACTCCTCTCTCCAGAGAGGATACAGTCAATCAGCCAGATAGCCAGATCCCATAACTGACCACAAAAAGGCAAGTAAGGGGGGTTTTGCCAGACATTGCCTACTGTAGGCTCTGGATCCTAGGGTTCGCTGAGCTGGCCAAGCCCTTATACATAGCTATAGCTGGAAGGGAATCTCCCCTGTGGTGGATGAAAGAAACCAGCAGGGCATTCCAGGCATTAAAGATGGCCCTCATTAAGGTTTGGCCCTGGCCCTTCTGAACATAACTAAATCCTTCCACCTGTTCATCCATGAAAAGTTCAGAGTGGCTAAGGGCATACTAACCCAAGCTCTGGGGCCCTGGAAAATGTCAGTGCCCTACCTCTTAAAGTGACTGGATCCAGCCACAGACTGGCCAACCTGCCTATGGGCAGTGGCAGCCATGACTATTCTGCTAACGGAGACCTATAAACTGACTCTGGGACAAGACATCTCCCTCACCGCTCCCCACAAGGTCAGGAACACCTGACAGGTATATTTCAAACACAAGACTAATCCATTGCCAGGCCTCAGTCCTAGCCCACCCCAAGCTAAAATTTGCCAAGACCATAGCCCTAAACCTTACCACCCTGCTACCAGATGCCAACCCATCAGCCCTGATGCACAACTGCCTTGAAATGCTATAAGTGAACCAAAGAACTCGATGGCCACAGCTACATGCAAAATGGCATCAGGTATGTGGGGGCGGCAGTTGTCACAGGCACCAGCCACAGGGTGTGGGCCAAGGCTCTATGGAGGGGTTGGTCAGCGCAAAGAGGTGAATTGGTGGCACTCATACAGGCCTTGAAGTGAGCCAAGGAAAACCTTCAATATCTATACTGATAGCCAATATGCCTTTGTCACTGCTCATGTACATGGACAAGTATATGAGGAAAGAAGACTCTTAACAGCTGGAGAAAAGGCCATTAAAAACAAAGAAGAAATTCTAGCTCTCCTAGAAGCTGTCTGGCTGCCTAAGACAGGAGCCATCATCTATTGGCCAGGTCACCAGGCAGAAGTCCACAGACAAAGGGAAACCTGCTCACAGATGAGCCTGCTTCCCAGGTAGCACAAGAGTCAGTGAGACCTGAACCCCTGCTCCCCTCTTTCGACCTCCATTACCTGAACAAACCACATATAGTCAGGAATAATGTTTTCCTATAAAAGAACAAGGACGGATGGAGAGACACACGTGCTGGTGGACTTTGCCAGATAGGAGTTTGTCTGCCTGAGGGGATGACTAGAAACTGGCTACAGTATCTTCATTCTTCAACTCATCTATCACCAAAAAATGCTGAGGGACCTCATTAGACATCAATTCTGGATTAGTTACCTCCAAAAGAGGCTGCAGTCCATTTCAATGAGATATAAGGTCTATGCCCAAGTAAATCCCCTCAAGATGACCCCCGGCCCAAGGATAGAAAGATCAAGGTATGATTTAAGGACATATTGGGTGTTGGACTATAGAAATCAAAAACAGTGTAAATGGGTACAAATATCTCTTGGTTTTAGTAGACACTTTTTTGGATAGGTTGAGGCATTCCCCACCTGGACAGAGACTGCACAGATAACAGCAAAAAAGTTTCTACAGGAAATAGTTACTCAATTTGGCCTTCTCTCAGTCCTGGGGTCTGACAATGGCCCTGCCTTCATGGCTAAAATTTCAAAAAGCTTAGCTACAGCATTAGGTATAAATTGGAAATTACAGTGTGTGTATCACCCCCCCAAAGTTCAGGCCAGAAATGGATGAATAGGACATTAAAGAAAACCTTAACTAAGTTCACTATAGACACTGGCAGTAACTGGGTAGAACTTCTGCCAACAAAGTTTAAAATTTATAATTTAGAACTATAGTCATTATTATATAACCCTATTTCAATAAATTACAAGACTTAATAGCATTAATGCATATCTAAGCATTAAAGAATGATTTTAGATTCTTTAACCTAGAAAAGATTTTTCGATCATAAGCAAACCTATAAATATTTATATTATTTTAGTTAAATGGACAGCATTAAACAAAACTTAAACTTATAACAAATTTTGTCCTCAGAGATAGCTCTTGAAATATAAAGGTTATGTTAAGTTTTTGAGTTCTGATACGTAAATCAAATCAATTAATTAAACTCTTGACCATTTTATCATCAGGTGATTTCAGCTCTCAGTGGAACTTAGGAGAGATGGCAGTATATCCAGCTGTCTTTTGTTGTTTTTAAGTTCTTGTAAGCATGGAATGATATCAGCACTGACACAGTCATTCATGCTGATAGCACTTTCCACCTGCATAATAAAATTTCTAGCAGCTTCCCACCTGAATTTATGGATCACAGACAATTCCCTGTTTCTGAGTCAGGGTCTTACTTCTGAATGGAGTCAGGGAGCTTTCTGTAAAAACAAACTGCAAAGAATCTAATGGTTTTTTTTTAGAAGAAGCAAAATAGTAAAATTAGATGACATTTTTAAAATGTTAACAGCAAAGGTATTTGTGGAGTGTAGGCAGCAAAAACATGGTAGTAATCTTAAGGAAAAAGAAGAGAAACAGCTACTGCTTTGGTATCTCTTAGCTTTTCTTAGCTAATTGTCTTGACAAATACTTTTTAAGCCTTTGAGGTGAACTTAAGACTGGGTGAGTTGTGGTAGTTTTACAATGTAGGCCCTGTTAAGAGAGGATTTTTATTTAGTATAATATTTAACATTAGTCTGCTGTGTGTGTTTTTTTTAGGAGAGCAATATTTGACATTTTTACTTTATTTTAAAGAGCTTTACACAGAAATTCATAGCTGATAGTAGTCAATTGAATTCAGAAAAACACAGTTACTTTTTTTGATGTTAAGCATTTTCTGATGCAATAAACCTCGAATGGTCACCTTATTGAGGCAGCTTGAAACTGGAGAGTCATTTTTGAAAAGTTATTTTTGAAGACTTAAACTTAGTAACCAAATACTATAGATATTTTTATGTAATACTTTTAGTCATCAATCCTGCTTTTTATGTACTTACAGTAATTAATGCCAATTTACCTATGAGAACCAAAATTTAAAGCTAATATGATTAAAATTTTAGTGTGTATCGAAGACATTCACCTTTTGCCTCACAGTGTTGGTCACTCTGTTTAAAACTCAGATCACTGTTCAGTAAATTTTTGACTAATTTGTAAAATGCTCCTCAGTAGTTGGCCATGTTCTCTGATTTGTTGCCAGACTCTTAAAATGCAGAGCTAAATTTGTGAAAATAATTTGTACCTCCCTGTAGGTGATCATCAACATCAGGCCATTGTCCCTGGTCACACAGTTGGTCAGCAGTAATTGGAACATTAAGTAAAAGATTACGTTCTTCTTTTTTATCACAGTCATCCTAAAAACGGCTTTTCAAGTAAAGGTAATGACCACCACTGAGGCATGTTTTGCAATTAAGTGTCAAATCCCAAGGGATCAGCGGCTGGCTGCTCAAAGCATCAACCATGATGTAAGTAAAAGGAACATTAACCCCAATAGATTGGACACTTTCTCCAAGCTGTTTGATAGTTTTAAAATTTAAAGAAGTATGAGCATAATTTCTATGCATATCGAATACAACTGGAAAAGACAATCTTTAAAGTCTACCTGAAAGGACGTTCAAGTGGAGTGAATCTGGGTTTTGTGTCAGTCACTGACTGCTGTAATGTCAGATTGAAGTTAATTGAAGAGAGATTTGATTTTGAAAGGAACATCTTTTCTTCTGTCTCCAAGTCCTCATCAGATAAAGGAGGCACAGATGGGGGGGAAAAAAACTTTTGTTTTCACTACAGGTGAAGCTTAAGTTTACGTATGAGAGGTTCTAACATGACAGCAATAGCGCTTGCTCCAAATGGAAACAAACAAACTTCACAGGAATATTGACACATTCCTCACGGTTTCCCTTGATACTTTTACCTATAAGATCCCAATTTTTCAGCTTCTTTCAGCTTTAAGGTCTCTTTATCTGGGAACTATGGATTTTGCTCTGCTATTATATCCAGACATTTTTCCAAATATCTCTTGGCTACTTTTACCCCTCAAAGCCACAGTGGATGACTCAACAGAGAGATGCTCCAAGTTCCCGGATACTTACTGGTTGAGAAACAGCTTTTTCTCTGACTTGCACTGCCACTGTCAAACAAAATTGCCATGCATCCTTATAGATGAGAGTCCTTCAGATCTGCATTCATACCTTGCATTAGATGCCAATTGCTGTAGATCAGCATGACAAGATAAACTGAGTCTGTATCAGAGGTGCAATGAATGTCCACTTAAGGCAGGCTCATGGGACCATCGTGTGAATAAAATAACTTTATTTCTAACAGTAACCTTTTATCATCAAGGGAAAATAAGAATACATAGAAAGGAATGCTTAAGAGACTTTACACAAGTGATTGATTGACATGTAGTAAATATTTTGAATCAGATTAAATCACAACTTTTTCTTATCTACTAGAGTTGACAGTTTTTCATCACTGCACTCAACCCTTTCACCTGACTCAAGAAAAATACTTAAAATTACCTGCATTTATGACCCGTTTGTTTATGTCTGGCTGTACTTTCCATCCGACACAGTCATTAATGCTGATAGCACTTTTCACCTGCATAATAAAATTTCTAGCAGCTTCCCATCTGAATTTATGGATCACAGACAATTCCCCTTTTCTGAGTCAGGATCTTATTTCTGATTGGAGTCAGGGAGCTTTCTGTAAAAATAAAGTGCAAAGAGTCTTATTTTTATCACAATTTATTTGCATTTTGCTATTGACTTATAATTTTCTAAATTTATCAATGCACTTGGGGAACAAGAAAATGTTCTAATGACATGAATATTTAAAGATATATACATCCAAACTAATAAAACATAGAAACTTTGACATTTATTTTAATGTTGAACATATATTATCAAATTTGAGGATCAGTCTGTGATAGTTTGATACTTTGTGTTTTGCAGTAGTCTCAGATCTGTGATTCTTTCAAAGATTTTTAAGAGGTCTTCTGAATGGCATTCAGAGAAAGGAAGGAGTATTTTTTCCCATTTTATTGATATGTATAAGTGCAAAATTTAAGGTTTACAATGAAGTTGAGCATTTTGTGCACATAGGTATCTTGTCAAGATGACAAGGACTTTCCCGCTCTCTTTTTGTCGTTCCCCCCACCCATCTCTCCCTCCCTCCCTACCCTACCCCCTGGTTCACTTTGTTTTTCACTTTACCCATGTTCATAGCAGCACAACTAACAATAGCTAAAATGTGGAAGTCACCAAAATACCCATCAACAGACCAATGGATACACAAACTGGTATTTATACACAATGGAATACTATGCATCTATAAAGTCCAACACTGTGGAAGGCTTTTGCAGGCAAATGGAAAGAAACCTGAGAACATCATGCTTAGTGAAGTGAGTCAGAAGCAGAAGGTGAAACATCCAATGGTCTCTCTGATATGAGAAACCCAGATCACAACTATCTCATGGAACTTAAAGGAATAAGTATTTTTTGATGGCCTGATTGTGGAAGGGAAAATAAAAACCAGCAGGACAAGTCCCCCACCAGGAACAGCTTCTGGGAAAGTGAAACTTAACTGACATCAGCACCACTCGCCAAGCCAATTGACTTCTGCCAAGGTCCTTTACGTTTACCAAATCCTGTAAGTGCCGCATACCCCTCTCCTGGGGCGTGACTTCTCAGACCCTGTTCTTTGGGTCCCTGAACCTCGCCCAGGAGCTCCTTTAATAAAGGTGACCCAGATCGTTGTTTCTGTCTGCCCTTTATCTTCATAGAGGGCAAAACCTTTCAGTTTTTAGCAAGCTCTTTATTATATATCAAGTTAAGTATACTCTTAAAGAAGGCTCACTTTTATTGGCGAAAGTAGAATATTTGAGAGAGATCTAAGCACACAGATCCTGAAGCGGCGATTTTTTTTACGGACAATGGTGTGTTTTTCCTTTACCATTTAGAATCTAGAGAGTGATTGGGCATAGTGGCTCTCAGGACTTCCTCAAATCAACTGTGAAATTCAAGCCTCGTTTTGGTCAACTTGGGGTTTGAGCCTTTCTACGTGCGACCCCATGTGTCCTTCATGGCTACATGCAACTTGTAAACTGGACAGGTGAGGAAACCTGAAAGTGTCTTTGTGAGCTGTTCGCAGAAACTGTGAAAGTCAGACACTCAGGAAACTTGGATCACTGCCTGCTGTAGTATTCCCTCCCTGGGCTCAGCTTCTAGTCTCCCAGGTCCAGGCCATATCTAGCTAGTGGCCTGTTCTGTCAGTTTTAGTTTGTTAGAACTTTTAGAGACATTTTGAGTATTTAGATTTCTACACAAAATTCAAGCAAGATGTCAGCAGACTCTTGGCAGTATCACATCCTTGCGTTCTGGCCAGCTAGAACAAATAGAAAACTCCAAATGATTATGTTTAACTTATTAGAATATAATATAAAGTCACTTTTTTGAAAACAGTAAGGAATAAGCTTATTAATATGCAGGAAGGCTAAGGGAAGAAACCAAAAAATATAGAATTAGACAAAGCATATATTTTTAAATTTTAGTGTACAAAAAAGCAGCCCCTAAAAGTAATAATAATAATATGATGAACATTGTAAGAAGGGGTGAGTGATACCTGAGAAGCTTCATTAAAATTTTAAAAAATGGATCTCTTTCTGCAACTTACATTAGTATAAATTCCACATTGACCACAACATCACACATAAAAGCTAAAAGTACAGAGTAATTTGTAATTTGAAATAAGGGAAATTTATCAAATAGTTGCACAATTTTCAGAAGATAACACTGAAAATATTGACAAATTTAAATATATGCAATATGTTGCATATCAATAACAATAGTAAAAGTGAAAAAAGAACAAATTAAAATTTTGTGCATTTTTTCACTATCATCTTAGAAATGTAATATGGTAATATCACTGATAAATAAGTTTAAAATCCAGAATGATAAAAAAGGTCAAAAAATCTAATATAAGTAGATAGATAGAGATATAGACATGGACATAGATATAGACATTATCAGATCCTTTATAGAAAAGAATAGCACATGAAAACATACATATTTTCCTTTATTTCTGGATTCAAATTAAAACTGAATAGATGTATTTTTTTATCTGTTAGTTTGACAGATACATCAAATTCCAAGAGACCTCTGTCACAGCTGTGCAGGAGCAGGCACACTCAAATACTGCTGGTTTAAACTAAATATGTATAAACCCTATAAATAAGTGTGCCATGTCTATTATGAAAAATCGCATATTCATTCACCTTTGATCAAGTGGTACAATTTTTAGAGATCAATACCAAATGTACCTTAACAAAGCTAAATAACTAAGTTATATATTAAACTATACATTGCATATATTTTATTATTTTTATATACATGAATTCTAAATGCTATAACACCTTAGAAACATATGGTTTGAGGAATCAATGATTATCTACACCAATTTTGACGTGTTTTTTTCCCCTCTTGCCCTTGCTCTATGTCTCCTGCTCCACTCTCAGAGATTCACCCTTTCTTAGCAGTCCATTGCTCCCATTTCTAACCTTTCTTTCATCTTGACGCCTTTTTGTAACATTACTTTTGTGAATTTACTAAGTGGGACACACATCCATAGTCAGTCATTTGTATTTGGTTCATTCTGATGAGCATTAATAAGTCAAGGTGGCCCCAATTTCTTTCAAATGCTTCATGTCTGTCTTTCTGGCTGAACAGTATTCCATTGTGTATAGGTACCACATCTTTTTTATCCATTCTTCTATGGATGGGCAGGTAAGTTGTTTCCAGGATTTAGCTATTATGAATTGTGCTTCTATAAACATGAATGTGTATGTGTCTTTATGGTATGCCTACTTTACTTCTTTTAGAAACATGCCCAGTAGAGCAGTAGCTGGATCAAATGGAATTTCTATTCTCAGCTGTCTAAGGTATCTCCAAACTATTTTCCATAATAGTTGTACCAGATTGCACTCCCACTAGCAGAGGAGTAGAGTTCCGTTTTTTCCCACAGCCGCGCCAACAATTTTTTGTTTGAGTTCTCACTGGAGTGAAGTAAAACCTCAATGTTTTTATTTGCATTTCTCTGATAGCCAATGATGAAGAATATTTTTATGTGCTTGTTGGCCATTTGTACTTCCTCTTCTGAGAACCTTCTTTTCACTTGTGATATATGTACATAATGGAGTACTATTTGTCCATAAAGTCAGATAAATTTGACACTTTTATAGATAAATGGACACAACTTCAGACCATCGTATTAAGTGAAGTGAGTCAAACTCATATGGTTAAATATTGCATGGTTTCTCTCATATGAGAAACCCAGTATCTAGGCACTTTCTAGTAGCCAACAGGTGTGATAACAGGAGACGTGGGGTTAGAAAGAGAGCAGGACCGCCAAAAACGAAGAGAGAAGGAGATTGTAATGTTGATGTGGTATATATATATATATATATATATATATATATATATATATATATATATGCAGAATACTCAAGTTCAAAGTAACCATGTGTACTAGTATATATATATACATATATATAATTGATGGGTATTCATTTACATATTGATTATATGCAGCTTGGAAAATTAGTGTACATACATATATATGTTTATATATATATATATATATATATATATATATATACACTAATACACAAGGGGAAAAATAAAAACTTACAAACAATAAAAAATACAGGGGATATTCTGTTCATTCACCAGAGTACCCAACATTTTAAAGATATCATTTCTACCTTAATCCATCTATAGCTCAATGACATATCACTGAAATATGAGAATATATTCTCATTGAACTTGACCTCCTTCATAAATATGTATGGAAATGACCGGAATACAGTGGGAACCATTCCGACATATAGCGAACTTAGTACACTTACTCAATCAATTTTAAAATGTTGTTCAAAAACTATAAATACTCAAATGTGTACTATGACTACAATAATTTTTATCACTGCAATATGACACCTAGCACTCATATTTTAAAAGTAGAGAAGTTTAATTTGGTTCATCGTTGTGGAATATTCAGCTCATTGTTGACTTCCCCTATGGAAAAAAAAAATCATTGCAGAATAGTGTGGAGGAGCAAAACTGTCCCTTCTTGGTGATGAGAGAGCAGAACATTAGACCAAAGCAACACCAAATCACAGAAGCGAAGATATTTAGTCCTATAACTAAATGTCACACACTTGAGGCGGGTTGTGGTGAGATGTGATCTCCACAGGACTTGGAAAGTCAGTCCCCATGGGATTGCTGGTTGGAACTCACGTGGGCTCCATCACATCCTGCATGATTCTTTGACATATCCATGCCTCTGGTATTTTCAACTTTTTGTGGTCTGTATTGCACTTTTGGGTTCATTCCCATAGTTTATGCTCTACACTCTCAGGGTCTATGGCCATTTATCTCATAATGGCAACTTCTTTGGGTTAGGAAATGCTCAGCAAATGATTACGGCATGCTTTTAGGTGTGTCTGGGTGCGTGAAGAGGTGTGATCTTATACTATATGTGGTCCTTTGCCCATTCCACTCTGGTACTGTCGAGCTGCTGTCCCAGCCAATGTGAACCAAGCAGCTTTGTTATATCACGCGTGCACTTTTGCTAAGACATCCTGCCTTGTATTTACTCTGACCGTGGGTTGAATCTCCTTAAAATGTGAGAATTTATACATTTTGTCTTTATGTTGTAAGTTTTGAACATTGAAACCAACACTGAAAAAGCTTACTAAGACCAAAATTTGATATCAAAGAAGTGGTGCCATTGTTGAAAATGTACATGATCACAAACAGTTTTTAACCATTTTTCTAGAGGATTATGGAAACATGGTAGAGATGTAGCCTAGAGAAGCTTTATAATGCAGTTCAGAAATGTCTGAGGGCTGGTTCTGTTGAGAATTCAGAGCAGAATGCCAATAGGAAGGCAAACCTTAAAAACCAGGCTCAGGAGGTTATAGCTGGGAACAAGGACTCCACCGCATTTTAACTCAAGTCATGTGTTTAACACTTTTGTAGAAAATCGGTCAATATGTTGCTCGTGTTCTGAAATTTACCAAAAGGCTGAGATTAGGAAGAGCAGACTAATTAATATGGCAGAGGAAATTTCAAGACATTTCAAAATCAGGGTAGGCATGGGAAGAGATGGCTCCTTTCAGTCAGATTTTTAATGAGAATCAGGGTCAAAACTTAGAGTAGAAAAATTATCAAGTTAAATTTTGACTAGGAGGAACCGTGCTTAAGGTTAGGTTCAAAGAAGGTGGTACAGCTACTTAAAAAATTAATAGCACACACACACAAACACACACCAAAAATCAAGTTCCTTGCAGAAGAACAAACAAACAGAAAAAGGCCTTAAGGGCATATGAACAATCAGGAAGATAAAATTTCCCACCCCAATACACAAAAGCACAAGGTCAGTGAGGGAGAAGTGTAAACCTTTTTTTTGAGAAGAGAAGCCCTGAGATGGTTACTTGAGAAGGACCTCTCAGGGATCATGGCTTATCAGACTCATTCAATTCTACTCAGCCATTCAGGCCTCCAGAAGCTGGTGTTGCCTTGTTCCAAGAGACCCAACTACTGTTGAAGCTCACAGCCAATCTTAGTGTTTTTCAAGTGGTGCTGGTTGTACTGATATACAAAATGCAAAAGGCGTTGTGTCAGGAAGTCTTCCACACAAATGACCTAATGGTTTCCTTTATGTAGCATTCTCAAAGCCCTATAAGCCAAATTTCATAGAAAATGAAATCAGAATAATGACTTAAATATTAAGTGTAAAAATATGAAAGTGATAGTATATAAGAAAATTTTAGAGTCTAGGGAAAGGCAATAAGCTCTCAAGTCTTACAAACACACAATCACACAATCAATAAAAGGAAAATTTTATAAATCAAACTAGATCAAAATTAATTAAAATTCTCTATAAAAGACATTATGAAGAAAAATAGAAATACATGATACATAATAAGAAAAAATAGATAAGAATGGAGAAAACCTCATAAAAGAGATTTAGTATTATTTACAATTAGAACAATGCAAATTAAAATCACTATATATATATATATCAGAAAGGTGAAATAAATTTAGTGACTATAGCAAATGTTGGTGATAATTCAGCAAAAATAAATCATTTGTATATTATTATTGTGAATAATGCTAGTCACTATGAAAAATATTTTGACATGTTCTTTTAAAGGTAAATATTCATTTACCATATAACCAAGAAATTGTTCTCCTGAATATTTCTGAGAAAAAATAAGACATCTTTTGTTCAAACAAAAGCCTGATTAAGATTTCTCATTGCAATTATATTTGCAGTAGTCCCAAAGAGTAAACAATCCCAATTATCTTCAACTTGTGAATGGTTAAGCAAATTAGCACATTAGTGTGATTGACTACTATTTAATGATAGGAACGTAACTGTTATGAACATGACTAAGGCCATGATGCCTGTCCACAGGCTTATCTATAAAAACCTGTTCACAGGGACATCATAGCAAATGAGCCACCCCAAGACCTTAGGGTTAGGCACTCTGATATGTAAATTATCAGTCCTAAGATGTTAGAGCTACACACTGATATGCAAATAAGCCAACACTAAGATGATGCAGATAAGAAGAGAGAAGCTGTATCTTGTTAAGCTGAAGAACACCGCTATAAAAACCTGAGCTCCTAAGAGCTCAGACTGGAAGGCTAGCGCTTTCAGCCCGGCAGCACTGACTCTGCACCTCTCTCCTGTTGCTGACCCCTCTTCTGGGCCTCCACTGGACTTCCTCTAAGCCAGACCCCTGGCCATGGATTGTACCTTGGGCTTGAGTCATCGAACCTTCGGACCCTGGTGAGATTCTCTTGAAATTGAGACTTTCCTTGAAGATCAAGACTGTCTTACAGATTTGCTTTCTGTTGTGCCCAGATCGCAAAGACCCCAGAGAGACCACCAGGAGACCGAGGCCTGTATGCAAGAGCTCGGGTGGGCTTAAGCTCAGGTTCTCAGACTTCACCAACACAGTGGATACAACAGACAAGCAAGGCTTTTATGGGGTAATGAGGTAATGAAAGGGGTGGTTACAGTGGACATGGTGTAGGCACAGCATCATCACATGAAAAAACAATCATGATTATACATTATTGATGAAAACAACATTAATCACTCAGAATTTGTGGAGTGTTTCTAACCTCGGACTGGGACCCCATCATGACTTTCGAGAGTCTTTTTGAAAATGACTAATTGTGAGGTAAGCCTGGAGGGCCCACGCCGGGTCTGAGCAAGCAGTGAATGATTACAGAAACATTAGGCAGTGCACGTTCTTTTCTACATCCCAGGCAATGCATGTTCTTTTCTACATCTGCCCTGTGATTCAGCCTTGAACAACTTGTGACTTTATCATTCTGGGAAACTGAAACTCAGGCCTACTTGTTTTTCTGGTGGGTCTGAAGCCTGTCATGGAGTTTGTTTAGCTTGGGTCTTTTGCTTTTCTTCCCTAGTTTGATGTGGTATGTGTGTGTTGCTAGTTTATATTTGTATTACTAGTCTCCAGTTTGACTAATGAATTGAGTGTGTGTAGTAAATATTTAGAAGACTAAATGGACTGTTGTGTCTTGATTCCAATTCCTTAAACATATAACATGATTTTGCTTGGAACAAGTGGTAAGATTAATGTCCAAAAGAATATACAACATGGTTGAATCTAGAAAGAAGTATATTGAGTAAAGGAAGCCAATCTCCAAATGTTACAAACAGAAAAAAATGCATAATATATGATTCCATTTATATACCAATTTTGAAATAATCTAAGCATACAAAAATTAAGTTAGTGTTTCGCAAAGACTACAAACGGGGAGAGAATATCATGGGTATGGTTTAGAGGGAGATTACAAAATAGCCTGTTGTAATAACATATTTTCATAACTTATATGAGTATACTGAAGATCCACATGTGATGCAATTTTAGATAGCTATGCCATCTCACACGGGCACACATACAATGGGCGCATATATAACTACTGAAATCTGAACAAACTCTGGATTGCTCCAGTGTTAGTTTCCTAGTATCGATATTGTACTAGAATTATGCATGATGACAACGTTGGGGAATATTGGGAGAAAGATAAATGAGATTTTGCTATCCATGTCTTTAAAAAAATACTTAAAATCTATAATTATTTCAAATCAAATTTAAACACAGATTACATATGCATTTTTTTCTGTTTTTTTTTTTTTTGAGACAGTGATACTCTCTGTAGTACAGACTGGTCCTGAGCTCACTAAGTATCCCAGGATAGCCTCAAACTCCCAGCAAGCCTCATGCCACAACCTCCTGAGTGCTGGGATTAGAGTTTTTGTCAGCATGATCATCTAATTTTTATGTGCTGAACCCATAGACTTGCCCATGTTAGATAAGGGCTTTAGCTGCTAAGCTTATCTCAGAGCCCTTACATTTACTTTTAAAGCCTGAGTATCCACACTGTATCTCCAATCCAATAATTCTTTCTTTCTAGACCAAATCCTTTCAGCTGTTAAAACCTGTATGTATGTAAATCTGCCTGTTGAGGGTAATGGTCTGTATCAATTGCCAATTTGTACAAATCTAATCCATTTAAAATGAAATTTGCAAGGTGTATTACTAAATGTCATGTTAGGCATTAACATTTTTTTTCATTGTATTAGACAAAATTATGGTTCCCCAAGATGTTTAGGTCCTTATCTCTGAAGCCTATGAAGATAAAGGAACTTTGCCAATAAGATTAAGGTTACTTACTTTGAGATAAAAAGATTATTCTGGATAAAGTGAAGTTCCCAGGAAACCACCTCACTTATATCAGGCCTTCTAGGACTCACTAATAGGACTGCAAGTGACTTTCAGGGAAGCAGGAATGCTTGATAGATGGATCAGCAAGGGTTATTTTGGCCTTCTCTTTATGGCCAAAACTTACTGTCAGCCTCTCTCCCCCATCAGGCTTAGCATCCTGTGATAAATTCTTTGAAATATACAAAGTCCCCCTAACTTTCTTCCAGCCCAAGAGATAAAAAACGTCACAAGATAGCATCTGAGGCCTGTGGTAAAAGTTTCCCCACATCAGTGTAACCTGCCTATGTGATCCTTTCAGGAATGTTTTTAAAAAGAGTCTAGATTTATGACGTATGTTCTTCAATTACAAATACTGCACATAACTCTTAACTTGTTGGAAAATGGTTTTGGTATAACTTGAATCCATGTTTCCGGGCCTTAGTCACTGAAATTTGGCTCCATAATAAAGTCTTATTCTCTTTGAGGTAAGAGCTGTGTTTAACATTGACACTGGTGAACCCAATATAATCACATGAGTGTTGTAGGTCAGAATCTAGAGACCACCAAACGCCAATTTAAAAGCCCACCATACACCACTTAAGGCAAGATAAGAATCTTTATTTAAGGGCCAAGATGGCAGCAGACTGTCTCTTGGACTCTGGGTGAGTCTTCAGAGAGAAGCTGCAAGCAAGTTTTACACAAAGATTATATAGGGGATTTTACATCATTACATACATCATACACAGTGACCAATCATAACCCAAAGTGACTCTTGCAAAATATGTGATTCCCATGGAATACGTGACTCTCAGCAGGCTGTCATGGAGGCAAGGGAGGGGTAGAGGTTACGCCTCTGTCCTTATCACAAGACTCTGGAGCCATCCTGATAAGTGCACAAGCAAGGCTCCAAGGCAGGCAGGGGGCCTCACAAGAGGAACTCACAGTAAACTGACTTATAAATTTTAACTTACACATTAAACTCGAATTCACGAAGCAAACACATAACCTGTAGCATAATCACCACAAAATGGAGTCACTTCAGTATATTGGAAGTTTGGGTTATATCATTTCATAGCTTGGTTACAGAAATTTACAAAATTACAAAAGTATACCTAATGTTGGATTTTTAGTATACTGTCACAATGAGCCCTTAAAAACAATAAGGAATTCGGAAGAGTCATTCAGAAAGATTCAAATATTCACAATGTGAAAACACTGCCACCAATATTTGGCTGTGAAGATAGAAAAAGTTGTCAAGAGCAAAGAGATACTGACCTGAAGATGTTGAAAATATCTGTACCTGACAGCCTGGAAGGAATTTAGGATTTTACCTCTGCAAAAGAAATGAAGTTCTGCTGAGAATCTTGAAATGGACCAAAGATTTAGGACCCATCCCTTATGTTGAAATCCCAGTCCCAATTTGATAATATTGTGAGTAGTTGCTCTGCCAGGTCCCTTTTTCATTGAGCTTCTATGCTAAGCTTGTGTCTCTCTGAGCTTGAAGAATAAGTGATGGATGACAGGAGGCAGGTTGTAAAGAGAAAAGTTTACTGGGAAAAGTGTAGAAGGGAAAAGAAGAAGGGTAAGTAAATGTTCTGCTAGTCAAAAAGACAACCTGTGGAAATGTGGGTTTCCATGTAGATGGCTGGGTAGACATTTGTATACATGATCAGGGTAAGTGGCTGTCCTATGCTGAGGGGCTTGGTTACTAAGGCTGGTTGCTAGGTTCTCCACCATTAAGCAGCTACTGAAGCCCGTGATTTAGCAGCTATAGAAGTACTCTTAAGATCTTTCACCTTATTGTTTTTTAATTACTTAACCTTTATCTGTTACGTAGTTCTGGGGTATGGTCAGCTACAGGCTTTCACAAGTTATAGCCATCTGTCATTTCTATAATTCTGCTTTCCTGTAACTTCTCCATTTCTGTTGGACCCTGTATCTTTCAACCTACAACCCCACTATCTCCTGTCGCAATATTAGTAGGCCCTTGCACATGTGTCACTGCTAGTGTTGCCTGGTGTCTGGATTCAGGTACTGTTAATATGATTAAGAATAATCAGTCAGAGTTCATGGAAAATTTAAACAAAGAAGAGGTATATTGAGAAAGTAAAGCTCTCAAGAAGATGAGATGGGTGGTCTGGAGGAAAGATTAGAGAAGATGAAGGATGAGACCCCTTTATACATCTTTTGCTCAAGTAGTCACAGGTAGTCTCCTGTGATGGGAGTTGTAGAACAATGCAAGCCTAATTATTACCTTAGGGCATCTACAAGAAATCAGGAGGGGACGATAAGCTGCTGTCTTAGACAAGGCAGGCATTTTGACTAAGACTTTAACTTTACCTTGATTCTACCTCTGCTCCCTTGGCTTCTGGAACATGCTGTCTGAGTCTTAGCTATCTATCCTAATATCCTCACCTATTCTCCTATCTACCGGGTGGAAATCTCATGACCAGAATTTATGCCTTTATAAAAATACACTAAATAGCTTATTTTCTCAATCTGCTTAGCATCATGTGAGGCTACAGTGAAAAATTAGTTTTCTGCAGCACAGAACAGGGCCTACCCATGCTGGCACCATAATCTTGCACTCAGATTTTAGAATACTGAGACATAAATGTAAGCATTTTGTGATAAATCATATCTATGGTTTTGTTATTGAAAAAACAAGCACAAATAAACAAGAAACAGAATCTTCTCTAAACCTCCAGAAAGTGATAGATAGTAGAATTGATTAGGACAAATAGGACTAAGACGGAATTCCAGGGGCTGTGGGAGCAGAAGTGAAATTAAGATGGACTCAAGGTCCCAGACAAGGCCCTGGACCCTCCGGGAACAATAAAGAAGTAGCTAAAAAAGGCAGCTTGTTCATGAATTCCAAATTCTCCAACGCATTAGATAAATGGGGTTTGGGAAGTCAATGAGCATCTCTGCCAGGCCCTTTCTCAGAGGTCCACCCCTTTCCTAGCTGACCATTGGCCCTCTTTCTTGGGGGAGTTAAAGGAAAACAGTTCAGAGTGATTACCACTGATTAATTCTGAAGCATATAGCTAGCATATACCTTTCCAGATTATGACCCGGTGATTTACTCCTTCCAGGTCCAGCCTTGGTGTTTCACCCTTTCGGTGTTAAACACCAGTGTTCTACCCCTTCTAGGTTACATGCCCATTAATGTGCCACATGCCCATAATCTACTACATGTCCCTGATCCACCTCACATCTATGATCCACCACACAGCTATAATCCATACTTCCTCACTAGACCCCATGTCCTAACGGCATGTAGTTTTATAGATAACCCATAATATCCAAATACATGAGGCTATGGCGGGGAGGATTTCAGATGCAAACTACAATATAAGCCATGTAATCGACATTGGTAAATGAAGTGGAAGTGAAATTTATTTGTTGAATGTCTATACCAGCTCTGAACAAACTGCTCCAGGTTTTTTTTTTTCCTTTCCTTGTATGAGATAAACTAAAAGAGAATATTTTGTCTAAGTTTCTGGTTTAAAAGTTTTATAATACTTTCGTTGGTGTCCAACCAAGACCATTAGAAACTAAAGGAAGATTCTGTTATATTGGCCACATTCCCCACATGTTGCTTTGCCAGTTGTCCCTTCACCAACCTTGGACACACCTACACATCCTAGTTGGGACTCTATGAAAAACTTATCACCCATTTCTTTTAGCTGATTCCTCCCTCCTCCTTCCTCTGTCTCTCCTCCTCTAAACCGTTCTTTCTCTCCCTTTCCCATCTCTCTTCCTCTAACTTGATTAATTGGAATGACCTTCTTTTGTATTATCTCTCTTAAATTGGCCTGACAAAGAATGTATTATTTTTAGATGTCATTTTAAACTTTGCACTCCCCTCTAAAGTTTATGCCAATTTGCAATATAACAGTAATGGATGTTATCTAGGCTTAGTCTAGAATATTCTCCAAAATCTATTTTTTAGCTATCTTTTACTTTTTATAAATCAACACACTCATTGCCCTAACCATGAAAATATACTACTATAACTTACATGTGATTAATGTAATTCTTTCTGCTCAGTTTTGTTGTCATTCGGTCTTCTCTGTTCCACTAATGATATTTATGTATAACACGTTAATAAAGCTCTTTGTCATTCATGTAGAGTCATGTTCTTTTTTGAATATGTTTTTTAATTTTTAATTGTATTTCTATTGATTATCTTACAGGTCGCAAAACCAATATACCTTGTCAGCATCTTTCCTTTTCCTGGCATCTCATACATTCACTGCAGAGTGTACATTTAAGTGCTCTGCAGTACTAACTGGTAAGAAAAATTAATGACAGTAGTCCTGAAAAATTCCATAAAATGAATTATTAAATAGTCTTTTCAGACCCATATTTTTAGCTACTTGCTTAAAAATCAGGCAATACTTCTATATCCCACTTTTGGAGGAGTCAAAGGAAAACAGTTCAGAGTGATTATCACTGATTAATTCTGAAGACTGCATCAAGGTTCTAGTAAATTGAGGATAATTGTAGTGTTGGCACGTGTCACAAAAATGGTAATTACTTAGCTGCCCTTATTGGGCTCAATTCATGTCAAGTGTTGTGTGTGTTCAGGACAAATGACAATGACATGAGATTAAGTCTCAGACACTAGATAACCTGCAGGTGAATACACAGATTTGACCCTCAAAGAGAGGGTGAATGTGGCTGTGCAGGCCTAAGTAGAAGTCCCTTCTTATACTCACTGCGGGGAAAGAAAAGGTAGGGTGGAGAACACCCCATAAAGAATTTCTAAAAGCAGGTAGGAACTTACTTAATGGTTGATTAGAAAAAAAGCATATAAGTGGGATAACAAAAAAATCACAAGACAGGGCACAATCATATTGGTCATTTGACTACAGGCAGGAAATCATAAGGCAGGGCACATTCTTAATGATCATCTGATTATAGGCAGGTGGAGGTGGGGGGCATACAACATGAGCTGAGCAGACACATAATTCACATTCTTTTTTTTCTATTTTTATTAATATATATGTATACATATCTGCATTTGTGTGAAACAATGTTTACAATGAACTTGAGTATTTTGTTCATATATATATATGAATATATATATATATATATATATATATATATATATATAATCAACTTTACAATCCTTTCCCATTTTTGGCTCTCCCACACTCTTCCCACCCCCCATAATTCCCACTATCACACCCATTTGGTTGTCTAGAATGCCGATATTCTGAGTTTCTCAAATCAGAGAAATCAAGCAATATTTGACATATTTAATCTTTTGTGTCTGACTCACTTCACCACTCAAATGACCACTCTCTAGCTGAGGTTGTTAGCCTAGAATGGGCTTCAGTGGACATATCTTGATGCCTATTCTTTGGGTCCAGCAGAGACTTTTAATACGATGATTAGCAGAAAGTAGGTTTTTTGGTATCTTAGTATATATTTGTTGAGATTCTTTAACATGGCCTTATCCACCAATCCACATAAAAAAGAACTATAAAAATGAAATGTGTCAGGCTAGAAAATGTGAGAAAGAAAAAGAAAGGAGTTAAATTTCAACTTTCTTAGCTGAGTACTGAAACGTAAATGTATACATATTTAGAAGACATTCAATTTATCATTACGTCAATGGGTTTTCTTAGGATAAACTTACATCAAAAACTGAATAAGAGCAAATTGCTACATTAAATGAACTTACATCTATATCACAAGAGTAAATTGCACATAAGCAATAAATATAATGGCATATTTAGTTATTTCAGAATTTAACTTTCATAAATTATTTATTCACATTTCACTAATTACTAACATTTTGCCAGATTTAGTTTATCATTTTATCTACATATCCACCCATAAATTCATGCATCCATATTTTTAAAAAATTTTATACCAATTCCCCATGTTGAATATAATTATGTTTTGCAAAGTAATATACTCTTAAAAATAACACATATGGGGGAAGTTTCAAAGGTTTTATGAGAAAGCTGGTACAGTTTTAGGAGGATACCAATCCAAAGATTCAAATACCAACCTTTTTTTTGGTTACAATTTCTCTTTAAATGTTTCATTTCTTCGATATTCTGTAATGCTGATTGTCTCTCTGTCTCTTTCAAAGATACCTTCAAGTATTTTCTGCAATGGGGCTTGTAGCTGCAAACGTATTTAGAGATTCTTGGTCATGAAAATTTTTTACTTCTTCAATTTTCAGGGATAATTTTGCTGGATGCAGCAAACTCAGTTGACACTTCCTGGTTTTTGAAGCTTGAAAGATTTTGCTCCAGGTTCTCCTGGACTTTAATGTTTGCACTGCAAAAATTGTAGTTAATTTGAATGGGTTTGCCTTGGTAGACTAATGTCTGTGTTTCTCTTGCTGCTTTTAATAATCTCTCTTTATGTTGTATTTCTGAGGTTTTGATTATGATATGTCAAGGCAAGTCTCATTGCTAATTGAGATTATTTGTTGTTCAGTGAACTTGTACCTGAAAATTAATTTCTTCTCCTAGATTTGGGAAATTTTCTTTCAAGATTTCCATGAACAAATTCTTTACACCTTGGGTGCAGTCTTCTGCTCTTTCACCAACACCCTTAATTCTGGGATTGGCTCTCTCTGAAGGACCCATTAGCTGTTGTATCCAGCTACTTTGATCATTTCTAATTTTGGAGTTCTGCCTAATTTATGGCATTTTTTCCATCAGTTTTGTCTTCAAAGTCTGAAATTCTGTCCTCGCAAGCTTCACATTAACTTTTCCTGCTTTCAAATGTATTTTTCATATTATGAATTTTACCTAGATTTCTTTTCAAAATTTCCAATTCTCTATCAAAATGTTCCTTCATATTTTGCATTTCCTTATTCACTTCAGGCAACTTTTTGTGGCTTCTATATGCTCAGTGAGCTTACTATCCATGAGGATCACTATTTGCTTAGTAAGCTCCTCTTGAAACCCACTAATCATTGCTTGCATTTCTTCAAGGATATCTTGTTTGAGCGTAGTATTCAATTCTTTCTTTTTTTTTTTTTTTGCTTTTTGGCTTCCTTTTTATGAGTTCCACTATTTCAGCTCTCGTGACATTAATTTCTGTGGTTTCAGGCATTTGTGTGTATGTTCTGTTGCCTTGTCTTCTTCCCATGTTTCTCCTGTTGAAGGACTTCACTTTATAGGCCTAGCTGAGAGGTTTCTTTGAATGGCTTTGAAGGTATGTGGTGGAGGGGTGCTGAAATTCCTCTGAGTTCTGTGCTGGGAACAGGCAGTGAGGGAGGACCTAACAGTTTTATGGCATCTTGTTCACTCCCTCAACAAAACTATCCCACCCGTCCTGGCTTCCCTCCCCTTAGGAGGCTTAATATGAAAGTTGGTATTATGGCAGCAAATTTCCAAAAGGATGGAATACTGATTGGGAGAGAACTAACTTTCTGGCTGGTTCAATTACTTTCTTATAGTCCAACAACATAATCAAATAGAACACAGTGTATCCAAATTTTATTTGCACAATGTTAATGATATCACAGATCTCTAGTCAACCAACTCAGCTTGATTGTTGAAATTAATTATAAAGATAGACAAAATACTTCATCAGAATCCCTTTTGATAGCACTGTATAGCTAAGTCCAAAAGAATTCAGTGTTATTTTTCTTGGATATCTTGCCTGAAATAAAAATGTAAATTATCTAAAATCTGTAAGTTCTACATAGGCATTAATTATTGACTGATTGCAAAAGGAGTTATTAAAATATAAAATTTTTGCTATATGTTCTTTGAATAAGACTTTTTTCTCCAAGAAAGTAGGCTGTGAAATATTTTGTTCTAAAAGACTTCTCCATAGGTTAAGCTAACCTAAAACTCTGTTTCTGTGTTTCTATGAGGCAGGGATATGATACAAATTGCATGTATTTTATTTGAAGTATTTAGCAATAAAAGCATTTCTAATAACAGATTTGGGGGGAATTTGAGATTGTTTGCATATACATGATGAGAAATCTTGGGTATCTAACCCAAATCTAAGTATGACTTTTTTTTTTATTTCGTGAAGAAGTTATACAAAATTTGAAGATAACTTTATATATATTTTCAACTTTCCTGCAGTTTGATATTCATCTATCAAGTGAGCAAGGGGAAAGTTTGCTACATATGCTAGGGCTTAAGAAGTTTCTAATTTTGAAGCATTTTAAATTTTTATTTTTGAATTAGGATTATTCAACCAGTATGATGCTCACCAAAATTGTGCAATATCTTTTCTTATTTAGTGCCACTGGACTCAAAACTCCGCAAAAACAAGGACTGTGCTCAGGGTTTGTGTCTCCTTCAAACCCTTTCTCATTGCCTATCACAAAGCTTTGCACAAAATAACTATTTAATATGAATTTATTATACTATTATGAACACAAAACATTAGCTTTACATAATTTATACAATCCGATGAAACCTTATATTCACTTTTAATTTTTAATTTATAAATTGATTCTAGACTTACAGAGAAGTGAAAATAGTTCAGGAGTTCTCAGTATGTACTTCACCCATTTTTCTCAGATGTTATCATTTATATCAATCACAGTATAATTATCTAAGCTTTCCTGTAGTTGAAATTAATATAGATGAAATTAATGCTGGTATAAAGCTATGTACTTATATTTTGCAATTATTCATTTTCACCAGGTATTCTACTAATCTGCTTTTGGTTTCATTATCACAAAGAGGATTCTATGTAATATTTAGTTGATCTATTTTTACCCTTCTCTAAAACATTGCATTTCTTTATACTTTCTTTATAGTTTCTGATTTCAACATTTGAAAAATTATTTCTAGAATGCTCCCATTTGTTTTTTTAAATATTTTGTTATGGATAATTTTAGATCGTATATTTTTAGCACAAGTATCACAGACATAATGTTACAAATTTCTCAGCCCATCATATAACAGTCATAGGATGTTGATATCTCTAGATAGTGAAATTATTAACCTTGGCCCTCTTGATTTGTTTACTAGATATACTGACTAAAAAGTCACTATTTCTCCATTATAGCCAATAATTGTATTGGCAGAGATATATGGAGAGTAAGCAAATATTTTCTTTCTTTGAAACCATTAGCTATGCTATTCACAAGTAAACATGTTAAGTTTTCACTAATATTTCTGCTTATTGTCTTACTTGTCACAAATATGTGATAATTTTTCAGCATCTTTCTAACTTCTTCTGACATCTTATACATTCTCCTTATCATGGTCATTGTTGGAGTCTCAGTCCCGTGGGGCCTCCCAGAACAGCTGAGGAGGGATCGGACAATGGAGAAACCACTCTGGAGACTCTCTTTGGTGAATGCAGTTTGAGTTACTAAGAAAGTACAGAGCTTATATAGACTACAACAATAAGGAATTCATCTCGGAACAATCAACAAGGAAGACTCAAAAACTTTCCTTATATGTCCTTAACCATCGGGGCTGCCACAAAGAAGGAGGATAGGGCCTCCAATCAGCAGTTTGTCACTAGATGAAGGGGCGTGAGGCCTGCCTTAGACACCATCTCTGTAGAGAAGCCTGCTTCCACTCTAGTGCCCTGAACTTGTGCTAGATAGGCTTAACCCAAAGTGAATTCCTCACGGGTTGTAAAGAGAGAGTCATCTGAGTAATAAAGACTTTCGATGATTAAGCAATCCTTGAACAAAAGACGTGGAGGCCAGAATGGAGACCTTGATGAAGTTAACTTTAAGTGTAAAACAGAGAGATCTAATCCAGAGGGACAAATTAAGTAAACCAAGGGAAACACAGTACTTGCTACATCTGAAACAATATATCCAGTTGCTCCTGTTGTAAGCTCACCTGTTGTTGTAGCAGCCATGGCAACAGTAACAACAGAGGTGGTGATGCCAGTAACAATGACACCAATGGCTTGGTGCTCCCAATGTGTCAACTCATTGACTTTATGGCTTTATCCAGAGGGCTCTTCCATGGGGTCTCCCGCTGAGCAGAGATCCATAGGGCTGGAGGCATCCTTAGTAAATATATAAAATGAGAGGCATTAAATTGTATGCAGTTACTAAGATACAGTTGATACCTGAACAATTGAGCATGGTGCTTTCTGTGTTTGGAGGCTCATCAACATGTAAAAAAAAAGTAGGGAGGTAAGACACAGCTTGAGTGTACAAAGCAGTGTTCTAAGGAGATATAGAGACATTGGTAAACCGAGTTCATCCAGAAATGTTAAAGGAAATTGTCAGATTGGTAGAAGGTTGAAAGGTCTTACATGTAGGGCAGGCTATGCCTGGAGATAGCATAGATGGGGTTCCATTTTTTCTACAGTACCTTCATGAAAGGGAACCTGAAGGGAATAAATCTGAAGCAGGACTCACAGCACATCTAGGAAGGAGAGGTGAAATGGAAAAGAAATTAACTCAAGGACCATAGAGAGAAAAGACATCCATAGGAGTGATAGCAATCTCCATATAACATGCAAGGTACCAAAGGAACGCAGTCAGAAGAAGAGTTATAAGTATTATTGAAGCCATACAGTTCAAAACACATGGGACTACTCAGAATGGCAACTGCAAAGAAAAAATGGGGGTGAAGGACTCTTTTATGTCAGCAACATTAGGAGCATACCTAGAATCATAGTTAAACCTTTGTGGAAAGGGGGTCTTATCAATTCGTGATTGCCAGTGCAGGCGGTCTGAAAATGAAGAACCAGTGTACCTGCTGGGCTTCACTATTGGTTGTTAAAGCTGGACAAAGGATAACAACTATCGTCGGGCCAGACACGGCCCCAGAGTAGGAGCGAGTCTCGTGGCCTGGTCTGTGAGACCCTTGAGATTGCGCCAAATGACCTTATTTTGTTTCCATTTGGGTAGCGCTCTCCTGCATTGGGGAGGTCTCCACTGTTCTTCCAGTGTCAGTCATTAGATGTGTTTGATGGGTGGTTGTGGACGTTTCGGGTGGGTGGGGGGGGGGGGGACCCAGATTGGCTGTGGTTCATCCTGGGGAAGCACAAAAGCAAAAATTTAATCATTAAAATGTATTTTCCATTTTATTTATTATATGTATAAGTGCAATACATAAAGTTTACATTGAACTTGAGTATTTTGTGCACATACATATAGTGGCAAAATTACAAATTCTTCCCCTATCCATTTTCTAACCTCTCATTCTGTCCCCCTCCCCTCCTGTTCCCATTATTCCCCCAAATAAGTTTTATGAAATAGTTGTGATCTGGGTTTCTCATATCAGAGAATCCACTCAATATTTCACCTTCTGCTTCTGACTCACTTCACTAAGTATGATGGTCTCAAGTTGCCTCCATTTATCTATAAAAGGCTCCAACCTATCTGACTTTATAGATAATTAGTATTTCACTGTGTATAAACACCGCAATTTACATATCCGTTAGTATTTTGGAGTCTTCCACATTTTAGATACTGTTAATTGTGCTGATATGAACATGGGTATACATGTATCTCTGTTATATGTTATTTTTAACTCTTTTTTTGAAAATTACCAGCAGGAGAATTCTCTTTTCCACACAGCCTTGTCAGCACTGATCACCATTCTCTCTGGAGTTAGATGGTATCTTAGTGATGTTTTGACTTGCATTTCTCTGATGGCTAAGGATGTTGAACATCTTTGCATGTATTTATTGGCCATTTTGAACTTTTTCATCTGAGAACTGTCTCCTCATTTCCTTTGACTATTTTTCAATTAGATCTTTGATTTTGAGGGGCTTATTTTTCTTCGCTTCCCTGTAAATTCTGGTCATGAGCCTCCTACCTGAGGAATTGGTATTGGTGATGAATATTTTTTTCGAACTCTGTCAGTTCGCTTTTTACACTGTTGACAATTTCCTATGTAATGCAGAAACTTTTTAATTTGACAAAATCCCATTTGTTAATTCTTGGGGCTATTTCTTTTGCTTTTGGTGTCTTCTTAAGAAAGTTCTTGCCAACACCTATGTCCTTTAAATTTGTGTCTACTTTGTCTACTTGGAGGTTCAGTGTTTCAGTTTTAATATGTAGGTCTTTGATCCACTTTGATTTAATATTGGTGGTGCATAGTGACAGGTGAGTGTTTAGATTCATTCTTCTTCATATGGATGTCCAAATACAAGCAATAGATATATCAATATTTACCACACTAGATTTCAAATCTAAACTGTTTAGAAAAGACAAACACCACCACATACTGGTAAAGGGAAGAGTTTAAGAAGAGATAGCAATATATATATATATATATATATATATATATATATATATATATATAGACACAAATGCCAATGGGCCCAATTTCTTAATACAAAGTGTATTTATGTATTTGACATAAAAAGACATATTAGTTCTAGTACAATAATAACGAAGGAATTCAGTATTCTACTATCACAAATAGATATATCAAATGGACAAAAATTAACAAATATATTTCAGAATTAAACCAATGCATACCGTGAAAGAATTTGGTTGATATTTCTATGACTCACCCAGCATCAGCAAAATACACTAAGTTCATCAACCAAATGAAACTTTCTAAGTAAATACCATATTTTAACTTATAAAGTATCATTAAGTATAAACATTTAAATTTTTCTGGCATCTAATTGTAACAAATTGATTGAAACTAAAAATTTGCAGCAAAATAAATCACAGTAACTATTCAAATACCCAAAGATTTATTAATACGCTACAGTTGGTTAAATTATCAATGTGTCACTGAAAAAATTAGGGCATATTTTTAAAAAATTCCTAAAATCAAATAATAGAAGCACTATCTTCCCAATTCTGTGGGATACAATGATAGCAGTTCTAAGATAGAAGTTGATAGGTATGAGTATCTACATTTTAAGAAAACAGGGTAAGATCAAACAAATAATTTGGTTCAAGATCCTAAAACACAAGAACAAACAAAACTCATAGTGAGTAAAAGAAATAATAGAAATCAAAATGAAAATGATGAAAATAAAAACAAGGATTGATCAATTAAAGAGTTGGTTCTTTGAAAAGACAAACAAAAAGACAGTATTGAAAACTATTATAAACCCTTAAAATTTACATAAAGAAACTAAAAGGACCAAATTAAGACATTAGAAATAAAAATGTGGAATCAAACAATATACCATAGAAACTCAGAATATCAATAGAGATTATTTTTAAAACTTATATAAATTTGTAAAATCTAGAAGAAATAGATGTGCATATGACTTAACTAAATTGAAATAAGAACCTATAACAAATCTAAGCAAATTAATAAAATGATCAAATTGAAGCAGTAACTAAACTTTAGTAAGTTCAAAAAAACCTAGATTCAGATAGACTTACTGCAGAGTTGTATTAGATACTTAGAGAAACAGGAACAATAATGCTTTTCAAAATATTACATATAATACAAAGGAAAGGTGTCGTTCTGAATGCATTTAATGAAGTCAACATTGCCCCAATATCAAAACCAGAAAAAAATCAACAAAAATGAAAACTACAATCCAATACCCTTGATAAACATATAGTGAAATCTTTAATAAGATTCTCACAAACTGACTTCAACATCATATTAACACCATGGCCACCTTGGTTTTGTCTCAAGAATGCAATGATTCAACCAAAATAAATCAAAAATATAGTAGGCCATATAAATAGAATAAAAAAGAAATCATATGATCATTTCAAAAAATGTCTGAAAATGTTTCTAAGAAAATACAACTCCTTTTCATGATAATAATACTGGTAGAATATGTATACAAACAGGTACAGTAGGACCTTACCTTAGAATGATGCAAAGTATATACATCAAACTAAAGCCTACATAATATTAAATGGGAAAAAACTGAAAAAAAGAATCCATTTAAAGTCAGAGAATGTCCATCTTCAGCAATCTTGTTTTATATAGAGCTATAAGACAAGAGAAATAAAGCAGATGTGAATAGAAAAAAATCGAATTATCTGTATTTGCAAGTGATATATTTTTTATATAGAGATCTCCCAGGAAGAAGTCTACGAAAAACCTCTTCGACCTGACAGACAAGCTCAATAGATGTCAGGATACAAAAAGCATTCATGTACCTACATCAACAAGAAATGTACAAATAACTTTTTAAAATTTAAGGAAACAATTCAGACTCTATAGATTCAAACATAAAGAATGTCATTTAATCAATCAAAGCAAAGGGGTTAAAAATTCAATAATAATAATTACAGAACTCTAAAAAAGATTTTCGTCAGGCTGCAGGCTGAGTAATAGAGCTTTGCAACGTCTCCTAATGGATTCACATAAAAAAGTTGAGATTATTGTTAAAAAGTGACTTGTTTAACTTAGCTAGGAGAGGACGGAGTGCTCCAGCAGTGAAAAGGAGGTCAAGGGAAGGTCAGAAATTCCAAAGACACACAAGAAGCAGAGGAAAACAACAGCTCAGAAAGCAGCACCGGGCTCACTGAGAGTGGCTCAGGGCAGCCAGCATCTTCAAACAGGAGAGCCTGGAGCCTAGAACCTCGGACTGAGGTAAGTGCAGATCCAAGAGAAGGGGGAATTGACAGCAGCTGGTTGTCTCTGCCTCCAAAAATAAGCCTGCAGGTAGTGCATACTACAAATACAGTGTTGCTTTCCCTAGAAAAAGCCTCTTGGAACCTAAACCAGAAGCAGTGCTCAGCAGCCGTAACAGGCAGTGACATAAGCAGGAGCCATTACAAAAAAAAAAAAAAGAGCTCAAACTGAACTTTTTAGAGTAAAAGCAGTCTCAGAAGAGCAGCACATCATAAAGATGTGAAGTGTCTAAATTTCACTTATCTTTCTTAATAAAAGGTTCACTAACAATAAACTAATGGTCTCTCAAGATCTTGTGACTTCATATGTTAAGATGACCGAACTACATAGAGAATGACATCAGGAAAATGGTGATCTGGGAAACTCAGTCCTTGATTTTCCTTTAGAATTTTTTTTTTTTCGTTTGAGTTAAAGACTGGCTAAAATAATATAAGAAATCTTGAAACTAGTAAAAGATTGTCAGAAACCCAAAAAATGACAACTAAGAAGAAATCACATGTGTTTTCAAACTATGATGACATTTTTAATAACCTTTGAACTATGTACTTCTTCATACAGTATAGGATTTTTAGGTAAGTTTGGCCCAATTACTGATCCCCTCCTTGAGCCTATCCTTAGATTGCTGGAAGGAGCTAATTTTAGTCTTTCTTCACTCAAAATTCAGGAAGGAAAAAGTACCTTAGTAAAGATCTCTGGCTGGCAAAAGCCACAAAAGGCATGATAGAACCAGAAGCATTGAAAGCTTTAAGGGTGAACCCCATGTGGCAAAAGATGATGGACGGAAGAATTCAACGGTACTTCTAAGACCCCAAGAAAACTGCAGTAAAACTCCTTGGAAAATTAGATCATTTAAAAGTAGCATTATCTAAGTGGGCAAACCACTCAGAATCTCCCTCTCAAAATGCGGGAATTTTTACTTGTCTATTCTTTGTTTTTAAATAAAGACCTGTTATTCTACAAAAATGTAGCATTATAAGGGGACATATAAAATAGTACACATGTAATCTTTGGCAGAACAAATACTTAGAAAAGAAATGAGAACATATTTAACTCTTCACCTTTGGATGGTCCTAAAGTTTGGAACATATATTCCTTATTAGTAAAGTTCTTTTAACCAGTATCTAAAACTTTTTTCTTTTTTACCAAAAATACACAATATATACAAAGAAATAGAAAATATGATTGACTAAAAAAGTAAATATTTACATATTTACAAACTGTTTCTGAAGAAATGACATCAGACTGACTAGGCAAAGATGTTAGAACATCCATCTTAAATGTATACAGAGATTATTAGTAAAATATGAAAAATTAAAAAGCACAGAGAAAAAATCTTTTAAAATATAGAAAATTGGTGTTCAAATTGATAAGACTATAACACAAACTAAAATATGTATGAAACTTGAAGATTTTTAGTTAGTACAATCAGTCAAACGAATATAGATACTGTGTAATTCCACATTTATGTGGCATATAGAATAGTCAAGTCTATAGAGGTAAAAAGTGAAATGATGGCTGGCAGGAGGATTTTAAAGGAGACAATGTACAGCTTTTTATGTTGCTATACAGTTATTTTAATAGGTATAAAATTTTAATACTAGAAGATGAAATGAGTTCTGAGATGGATGGCGGTAATAGTTTCACAAGAATCTGAATGCGTTTAAGGACAGTGGAACATGTACTTCAAAATGATTACAATGATAAACTAGCAGACTCAGAAGGTCCCTCACCAAGTGCTCCTGCACTGAGTAGTCCTGTGACAGAAAGGTGCCCAGTGACCAACACATACCATGAACAGATGCCCCAGCTCCATGGTCCTATGGCTACACACATGCTCTTGCTGGTACCTTGTAACCAGAAGGCCACTACACACACCTGCCTCATGGTGCCTTATGTCCTTGTGCATGCACTCACAGCAGCCCCACATGCTCCTCTACCCACACTCCACAAGGGCCACTCTTCACCACGTGACAAAGAGAACAGGATGCCTGCATGTAAACTCAGGAGAATCATAGATCAGTGCCATGGCTGAAAATTGAGACTTCCTGATTATAGTACTGTCTTCAAGAGACACAAAACAACAGAATATAAGGGCTTGAAGGAGAAGACCTTTCATACAAATAATACATTGGTTACAGATAGAGTCTATAGACGCTAATAGAGCTACAAACAACAATAAAACAATGGGTAAACAAAACAATAGATCACATAAAAAAGAAGCCTGACACGCCAGAAACTGATACCATGGGTCCTAAAGCAGCAGAACATACAAGAAATGAAGTCATAAGAAAAGAATATTTAATGGCCAAAAGATCAAGGACGATGTACAATAATACATAAGGAATTCAAAATGAATATATCAAAGAAACAAAAGTATTTTATGTATCCCTCCTTTCCCCTTCTCACCCTCTCACCCCTCCTCTTTTCCCTTTTCCTTTTCACAATGTCCATCTTTTCACTTTCTTCTGTATCTTTGTCTTCTTTATAATTTGATTTCTCATATTAGAGAAATCATATGATATTTAACTTTCTGGGCCTGATATATTTCGTTGAGCATAATGTTCTCAAGATGCATCTAATTACCTACAAAATGATCCAAATATATCATTCTTAATGGCAAAGAAATAATAAGTAAAACTCTGAGGATTATAATGAAAAATTAAATAAAGACATAACGAAGGCAATGCAATAAAATGAAAAAATGGAAGCTGAACTCTAGGACATAAAAAACTCACATGAAAAAAATGGGAAACCAGCTAAAACACTTTGAAGATGGATTAACAAATCTTAAAGATAAAGTGGATAGCCTGAAACAAATGGCAGAGAGGACTGAAAAACAAAAAAACCAAGAAAGAGACTAGAGGTAGCAGCTGATAGATGACTCAGAATCAACTTCAAAATTATGGGAGTGCAGAAAAAACAGAGAACCTAACAAAAGGCTAAAAGGACACATTTAATGAAAATAAGAATTTCAATGTCCCAAATCTAGAAAAAGAAATGAACCTTGAGCTTCTGTAGTCATAGAGAACACCAAACGACTTTCACCAGAAGAAAAACTCCCCATGACACCTCATAATTAAAATCAGAGACTCAAAAAACAAAAAGAAAATATTAAAAGCTGTTAGAAAAAAAGAGAAAGGAACACACAAAGACAAACCCATCAGGATAACTGCAGAGTACTGAATAGACTCTTAAGGCCAGGAGGTCATGGAGCAAAATCATCCAAGTGCTAAGACAACATAAATGCCAACCTAGAACGCTATATCCAGCAAAGAAATCTTCCAAAATAGAAGGAAAATTTAAAGCTTTTATGACAAAGAAAATCTAAAGAAATTCATGGCCACCAGAATCACATTGCAAAATATTGCACTGACAATGGGGAATCAACAGAGAAAAGAAAGCAATAGAAAGAGGTGAATGAATTGACATGAGTGTAGATCAATCAATCAATCAACATTGAAGCATCATGATGATGACAGGATGCAGCAAATATGCATCTTTAATAACAATGAATGAAAATGGTCTCAACTTGCATATAAAAAGAAACAGATTAGCCAGTTGGATCAGAAATCAAAACCCCACAATTTATTGCTTGCAAGAGACACACTTCCCACAAAAAAATACATAGACTGAGAATAAAAGGATATAAATCAAAACTAGACCCATGCAGCTGGACCCAAGAAGCAAGCAGGAGTAGTTAATACTATTCTCAGGCACAGTTGATTTCAAACCAAAGGAGATCAAGACAGACAAAGATGGATACTATATACTGTCTAGTGAAAAAATTCAACCAGAAAAAGTAACAATCATCAATATATATGGTTCCAACTTCAGGGCACCCAATTTGTAAAACAACATTTACTGGAGTTAAAAGGTCATGTAGTCCTCAATACAATTATAGTTGGGGACTTCAATATGCCACTATCAGATAGAACAACTTGATTGAAAACCAAGAAAGAGATATTGCCATTAAAAAATGCTATGGAAAAACTAGACTTACCAGGTATCTACAAAGTGTTCCACTGAGCATCAACAGAATACACTGTTTTCTTGACAGCACATGGGCCATTTTCCAAAATAGACCACATTATAGGCCATGTTTAAATTAGCATAAAGGAACCAAAATAATTCTTTGCTTGCTTTCAGATTATATTGGAAGAAAACTGGAAATCAACCATAAAAGAAAATTACTACAGAAGCCATACAAATATATACAGACTAAATAACTTACTTCTGAACAAACAATAGGTAACACCAGAAGTCAGGAATGAAATCCACATCTTCCTAGAGTTAAATGATGAAGGAAGTACATAATACAAGAACACCTCTGGGACACAATAAAAGTAGGCCTAGAAAGGAAATGCATAGTTATAAATACACATGTCAAAAAAATCCTACCAATCAATCACAAGTAAACAATTTTTGATGCATCCCAGGCTCCTTGAGAATCAAGAATAATCTCACAAAACGTCATAAAAAATTATGAAAAGCATAGCAGAAATTTATGAAATTGAAACCAAAAATATTAATGAACCAAAGAGCTGGTTCTTTGAAAGAAAAAACAAGAGTGATAAATTTCTAGCTAAACTGACCAAAAAAAGAGAGAAAAAAACCTATATCAATGTAATTAGAAATGAAAAGAGTAAAATCACAATAGACAGTATTGAAATTAAGAGAATGATAAAGAACTATTTCAAAAACTTATACTCCAAAAATTGGAGAGGTTGGAAAAAAACTTTTGGTAAATATCCCAATAAACGGGTTGGTTGGATTCAGAGAAGAGGCATCAAGATTTAACTACTGGGACCCATTCGAGGAATAGGAAGCTGAGTTAGGGTGGTGACTTACGTGAAATGATTTAGGTGCGGAAGATTAATATGTTAAGTACTGTATAGTTTCTCTGACTTGAAAAACCCAGAACACAGACATTTTACAGAACCACATGAAGTAATAGCAGGAGTAGGAGGAAGGGATAGGGAGGGGGGTGGGAGGGTCAAAAATGGGAAGGGATTATAAAGTTGATATGACACATATGTGCACGAAATAACCAAATTCATTGTAAACACTATGTATTACATATGTTTATTAATAAAAATAGTGGGAAAAAATGGACAGAATTCTAGATATCTGAAAAATACAAAAACAGATCTAATAATCTAAATGGACCCATAATAAACATGAAAATTGAAGCAGTAATTAATTCTACTCTCAAAGAAACTCTAGGACCAGATGGCTTCATAGCATAATTTTACCAGTACTTTAGAGAGGATCTAACACTGAAGCTTCTCTATTCCATGAAGTGGAAAGAAAAGGAACATTTCTAAACTTGTTTTTGGAAGCTACCATTACTCTGATATCAAAACCAAACTTAACCAAAAAAAAAAAACGTAAATCAATTTTTTAATGAATATAGATGTAAATATTCTCAATAACATACTGGCAAATGGGTTACAAAAGTTATTAAAAAGACCATGTAATGTCATCAAATTGATTTCATTCCTGGGCTGCACGGTTGGCTTAATTTATATAAATTAATAATGTAATACACCACATTCATAAAAAATCATATGATCATTTCAATTGATGCTAAATGGCCTTAAAAATCCAACATCCATTAATAATGAAAACTCTGAGACAAAATGAATATAAGGAACTTATCTCAAAATTATAGAAGCCATGTATGCTAAACCTACTTTGACTATTACAGTAAACGTACTTAGTCACCTGATCTTTCACAAGGGGCTTAAACAATCCACTGGAGAAAAGATAGCATCTTCAACAAGTGGTGCTGGGAAATTGGATCTCCACATGCAGGAGAATGAAACTAGGCCCATATCTATTACCACGTACTAAAATCAGATCAAAATGGATTAAAGAACTGGACATAAAAACAGAAACACTGAACTTATTAGAAGACAGAATAGGCAAAACCCTAGAAGACATAGGGACAGGAAAGAAGTTTCTGAACAGATCACCAACTGCACAAGAAATCTGAGCAAGAATCAACAAATGGGACTACATTAAATTAGAAAGCTTTTGCACAGCAAAAGAAACAACCAGTGAGGTGAAGAGACAACCCACAGAGTGGGAAAAGATATTCAGCTGTAACACTTCAGACAAAGGATTAATATCTAGAATATACAAAGAACTTAAAAGTATAAAATCCCCTACAATAAGTGGTTTCATCAAGAAGTGGACAGCTGAAATGACAGAAGTACAAATGGCCATCAAGCATAAAGCATATGAAAAAGGGTTCTTCATCATCAGCCACCAGAGAAATGCAAATAAAAACACTGTTGAGATTTCACCTCACCCTCATGAGAATGGCCTACATCAAGAACTCAAAAAAAATCAACAATTGTCAGCAAGGATGTGGAAAAAAAACCAACTCTACTCCACTGTTGTTGGAAGTACAACCTGGTACAACCATTATGAAAAGCAGCCTGGAGATTTCTTAGAAAGAGTAGAATAGAAATTCCGTTTGATCCAGCTACTGTTCTACTGGGCATATTCCCAAAAGAAAGTCAACATACCAAAAAGATGCATGCATGTTCATGTTTATAGCAGCACAATTCATAATAGCCAAATCCTGGAAACAACTTACCTGCCCATCGAAAGAGGAATGGTTAAAGAAGATGTGGTACCTATACACAATGGAATACTATGTGGCCATAAAGAAAGACAGATACAGATCGAGGGCCAGAGGCATCCAGGTAGCACTCCCTCACCTGCACCTGGGATCCTGCAGGACTAGGCCCTCTCATGCCCAGTTCATTCCATGCACCGGAGACATCCAGGTAGCCACCAGCAGTCCCCCCATCTGCACCCCCATAGTCCACAAGACTGGCCCTAGCCTCCATCCATTGCTGCAGCATGCCAGAGGCATACAGGTAACCCTTTCCTGCACCTTGGAGCTCACATGACTGGGCCTGCTTGGCAAGTGTCATTGCTATGTGCCAGAGGCACCCAGGTAGCCACATCCAGATCCTTGCCTTACCTAAGCCCACACAGCTGAGCCTACTCAGCCTACATTGCTGCTGTGAGCAAGAGGCATCCAGGTATCAGGGCTCGGATCTTCACCTGCACGTGACTAGGCCTACTGGGCACCCATCATCATCATCATCATCATCATCATCATCAGAGGCACCCAGGTAGCCATACCCATTCCCACAGCCCACACCTCTGAGACCTCACTACTGGGCTTACAATACACCTGTCACTGCTGCACACCAGTGGCACCCATGTAGCCACGTCTAGACCCTCGCCTCCACCCCAAAGCCAGCGCAATGGGGCCTACTAGGCACCCATCTCTGCTGCATCAGGGAAGACCCCTGCCTGCACCTCTGAGTTCAAACATGTGGTCCTAATTGCCGCCCATCACTGGAGGCACCCACAACATCCACTTCTGCACAATCTGCCAGAAGGCAAGAAACCCCGTCTCTGCTACAGGCCAGAGGCATCCATGCAGTCACTGGCACCCCACTGCCAGCAACTGGAGGCTTGTCCTGGGACTGGGTCTTCTCATGCCCCATCCCTGCTGCACACCAGGGGCATCCAGGTAGCCACTGGCGCCACACTGCATGCACGTAAGAATTCGTAGCAGGACTGGGCCTTCTTGTGCCCCATACCTGCTGCAAGCCAGAGGCATTCAGGTAATCTCTGGCATTCCACCTCCTGCAATCAGGAGCCCACAGGACTGGGCCCTCCCATGCCCCATCCTAGAGACGTATAGGTAGCTGCTGGCAGTCTTCTTGCCTACACCTCAGAGTCAACTTGGCTGGGCCTAAATTTCATTCATTGCTGCTGTACACCAGAGGCATACAGGTGGTAGCTGGTTCCAGACCCCTGTCTACACCTTGGAGCTCAAACGAATGGGCTTACTTGGCAATTGGCACTGATATGTCCCAGAGGCACCCAGGTAGCCACACCCAGATCCCTTCCTACATCTTGGAGCACACGCAGCTGAGCCTATTTGGCACCTGTTGCTGCTGTGGGCAAAAGGAGTCCAGGAAGCCGTGCTCAGACACTCACCTGTACCTTGGAGCCCACATGACTGGGCCTACTTGGTGCCCATTGTCACAGTGCACCAGAGGTACCCAGGCAGCCACACTCAGCCTTCTTTCTCACACCTTGGAGCCCATCCAACCAGGCCCACTCTGCACCTGCCACTACTGCACAAGAGGAGCATCCAGGTATCCTCGTCCAGACCCTCGCTTACACCTGAGAGCCAGCCCAATGGGGCCTACTAGGCAACAATCTCTGCTGCATGCCCAAGGCACCCAGGTAGCCACACCCAGACTTCTGCCTGCACCTCAGAGCCCACATGGGTGGGCCTAATCGCCACCAGTTACTGGAGGCACCCAGAAACATTCATTCCCACATAATCTGCCAGAAGGCAAGAGGGTCTCAGGCTAGCTTCATCATGAGCAAAAAAACCTCACTAAAACAGACCTAATAGCATCTGTCAAGTGAGAAAGGACAAACTAGTTTTCCTGTAACAAAGAACCAACCTCAGTGACATAGACAGCATTTAACACATCAATAGAGTACCACTCTCCTCTATAAAAACAAATACAGATTGCTCAAAGAGTAAACACAGCAAGCTAAGGAATACTCAACAGCAAGATGAGAAAACGTGGGAGCAAAATGCCACAAAAACCTATCAGATCACAAAGAAATACCCGGATAGAGTCAGAGGAAGACTCAAAATTCCTCATCTTTGGAACAAAAATATTTAACTGATTGAAGAAATCAAAGCAGACTCAGAGAACAAACTGTACAAAATGCTTATCTTAAAGAATACAAGACAGACTCAGAGAAGAAATTAAACCAAAGACTTGGAGAATTCAAAAAAGATGTAATCAAAGAAAATAAGGAAGAAACAAATGCCAAACTGCCAGAACTACAGAAATCAATATAGAAAATGAATGACAAGTTCACTAAGGAATTACAAAAATATGAAAAGTTAAAAGAAGAGCACCAAGTGATGAAAACCTTCATGGGAAGTCTAGGGAACCGAACAACACAAAATGTGGAGGAAATTTCTCATTTAGAGGACAAGAATGTAATAATGGCCCAGACTGTTAACAATCATAAAATAATTCAAGGTCAACAAGAAAACGGAATGTTACAGATTATAGAAGACATAAAGAAACTTAATCTCAGAATAGCAGGAATACAAGAAGTAATGAAAATCCATACTAAAGGACTAAAAAATCTATTTGCTGAAGTCATAAGAGAAAACTTTCCATACATAGAAATGAAACAGACAGGCAAATGACAGAGGTATACTGTACACCCACTAGATATGGCCAAAACAGGAGCTTCCGTAGACGTATTGTAATAAAACTCACTGAAATACAAAGCAAAGAGAGAATTCTAAACCCTGTAAGAGAAGTAAAGCAGGTGACAGAGCAAGTCAAACCTATCAGGATAATAGCGGACTTCTCAGCAAAAATCCTAAGATCCCTAAGTAAAGTCCTCAAAGGCCTAAAAGATAGTAACTGTCAACCAAGATTCCTGTGCCCAGCAAAAGTATTATTTAAAATCAACAATGAAATAAAAACCTTCCACCACAAAAACAAAACAAAACAACAACAACAACAAAACAAAACAAAACAGAAAAAACACCTTAAAGATATTTATCACAACCAAACCACCACTACAAAAAATCCTCAAAGTACTGCTGGATAGGGAAACCAGAAACAATCACAACAAAGAACACAGTGGCAGGTTTATCTTTAACAGAAAGAACATCTAAAAAGAATTAAACAAAGGAGTTGAATATTCAAATATTCACAGGTTTACAAAATGGCATGGCCTAAGACACACATATTGATTATAACCCTAAAAGCTAATAGCCTCAAGTCACCAATCAAAAGACATAGATTGGCTAAGTGGATTAAAACACACAATCCAACCATGTATTGCTTGAAAGAGACATTTCAAACATGAAGATAAAGAGACTCAAAATGAACGGCTGGAGTTCTAGATTCCACTCAACTGGGAACAAAAAAACAAAACAAAACAAAACAAAACAAAGGTAGTGATGCTTTTTGCTGATAAAGAGGACTTTAACCAAAGCCTTGCCAAAAAAGACAAAAAAGGTCACTTCGCTCTGGTAAAGAGAACAATCCAGCAAGTGAAATTGACAGTCATAAACATTCATGCCCTGTACAATGCTGCACCTACCTACATGAAACAAAAGCTACTGGACTTCAAAAAACAAATAAACTCCAATGTTATAATACTGGGTGACTTTAATACCACTGTCTCCCAAGAAGATAGGTCAATTAGACAAAAAAAATCAACAGACATAGCAGATATGACTACGGATATGGCTACATCATAGAAGAAATGGATCTGACAGACATATTTAGAATTTTTAACCCAAGAAAAACCAAAGACACATTTTTCTCAGCAGCCCATGTAATATTATCCAAAATAAACTATATCCTAGGCCACAAAACAAGCTTAAGCAGATACAAAAAATTAATATAATTCCATGAACACTGTTAGATCACAGTGGAATAACAGTAGAAAACAACTACAACACAAACAAAAGATACAATTCAAACAAATGGAGACTGAACAGCACTCTTCTAAATAAACATTGGCTTACAGAAGAAATCAAGGAAGAAATAAAAAAGTTCACAGAGAAAATCAAAATTGGCAACGCATCACAACTCAACCTCTGGAACACGATGAGGGCAGTGTTAAGAAGAAAATTTATTTCCATAGGTGCAAACATAAAAAGAACTAAACAAGCCCAAATAAATAATCTAGCCTCACAACTCAGGGCCCTAGAGAAACAAGAACAGGCCAACAGAACACCTAACAGAAGGAAACAAATTATAAAGATCAGAGCAGAAATTAATGAACTAGAATTTAGTAAACAACACAAAAATAAATGAAACAAAATGTTTTTTGAAAAGATAAACAGGACTCATAAACCCCTTGATAAACTCACACACCAAAAAAGAATCAGGAATGAAAAAAGGCAAAATCACAACAGATAACAAGGAAATCTAAAGGCTTATAAGAAGTTACTTTGAAAATTTATACTCCAACAAATTCAAAAATCAGAAAGAAATAGATGAGCTCCTAAACATGTATTAACCATCAAAACTGAATGAAGAAGAAATTAAACATCTGAATAGACCAACATCAACCTATGAAATTGAGAAAGTAATAAAAACACTTCCACTCAAGAAGACCCCAGGGGCTGATGAACTCCTACCAGAGTGAAGGTTTATTATCAGTACTCAACATGCTTTTTTAAATAAATTGAAAAGGAAGGAAAATTGTTTAAATCATTTCTTGAAGCAAGCATAAGTCTAATTCCAAAACCAGACACAGACCCAACAAAAAAGAAAGCTGTAGGCCAATATCCCTAATTAATATGGATGCAAAAATATTCAATAAAATTCTTCCCAAAAGAATGCATCAAATCATAAAGATTATACACCGTGACTAAATGGGCTTCATTCCAAACATGCAGAGGTGGTTCAACATATGCAAATTAATAAGTGTAATACACCACATTAACAGATGCAAAAATAAAGATCATTTGATTATCTCAATATAGGCAGAAAAAGCTTTTGACAAAATCCCACACCCATTTATGATAAAGATTCTGAAGTAAATAGGAGTAGAGGGACATGACTTCAACACAATTCAAGCTATTTGCAACAATCCCTCAGTCAATATAATCCCAAATGGAGAAAGACTGACTGCATTGACACTAAATTCAGGAACAGACACGGATGCCCACCATCACCTATAATATTCAACACAGTCCTGAAAATTTTGGCAAGATTCAACAGGCAAGAGGAAGGAATATAGGGAATGCGAATCAATAGGGAAGAAATACAGCTATTCCTATTTGCAGATGACATGATACTCTACATAGAAGACCCAAAAATTCTACCCAAAGACTTCTAGAGCTAATAAATAAATTTAGCAAAGTAGCATGTATCAAAATCAATATCCACAAATCAATAGCATTCCTATACACCAACAATGAATTAAAAAAGGCACAAATCAAGAAAACAACCCCTTCACAAAAGCATCAAAAAAATAAAATAAAATACATAGGCATAAACCTCACCAAAGAGGTGAATGACCTATACAAAGAAAACTACAAAGCCCTTAAGAGAGAAATTGAAAAGGACTTTAAGAAACAGAAAGACACTCAATGTTTATAGACAGGAAGAACTAATATTGTCAAAATGGCCATACTTTTAACACTACTATGCAGATACAATGCAATACCAATCAAAATACCAAATACATTGTTTACATAACTAGGAAAAAAAGCTTTAAAATTTATAGGGAATCAGAAAGACCCAGAAATTCTAAAGCAATTCTAAGTAGCAAGGTCAAAGCTGGAGCAATCACAATCCCAGACTTCAAAAAATACTGCAAAGTAATATTGATTAAATCTACATGGTACTGGTACAACAACAGACAGCAATACCAATGGAACAAAACTGAGAATACTGAAACAAATCCATCCATTCTTAGTCACTGGATATTTGACAAAAGAGCCAAAAGAATCCACTGGAGAAAAGACAGCATCTTTAATAAGTGGTGCTGGGAAAATTGGACTTACGCATACAGGAGAATGAAATTAGATTCATATCTATCACCACACACTAAAATCAGATCAAAATGGATCAAAGAACTGGACATCAAGAAAGAAAAAATAAACTTCCCAGAAGACAAAATAGGTAAAACCCTAGAAGATGTAGGAATAAGAAAGGACCTTCTAAACAGATCACCAACTGCACAAGAAATGTCAGTGAGAATCAATAAATGGGACTACATTAAACTGAAAAGTTTTGAACAGCATAAGAAACAATCAATAAGGCGAGGAGACAATCCACAAAGTGGAAACAGATATTTACCAGTAACAGTTCAGACAAAGAAGTGATACCTAGAATATACAAATTACTCAGAAACGTAAAACCTTCTAAAATAAATAATCTCACCAAGAAGCAGGCAGCTGAAATGAAAAGAAGCATCTCAGAAGAAGAACTAAAAATGGCCAACAGCACATGAAAAGTGCTCTTCATCATTAGCTACCAGAAAAATGCAAAATCAAAACAACATTGAGGTCTCACCTCACCCCAGTGAGAATGGCCGACATCAAGAACTCAAAAAACAATAATTGCTGCGGAGGCTGCGGAAAAGAAGAAACTCTACTCCACTGCTGGTGGGAATGCAAGCTGGGACAACCATTTTGAAAGTAGTCTTGAGATTTATCAGAAATCTGAAAATAGAAATTCCATTTGATCCAACTACAGATCTATCAGGCATGCTACCCCCAGCCAAAAAATAAAGTCAATATACCAAAAAGACACATGCATACCCATGTTTATATCAGCACAACTCACAATAACCTAATTCTGGAAACAACCTACTTGCCCATACATAGAAGAATGGTTAAAGAAGATGTGGTACCTATACACGATGGAATACTATGCAGCCATAAAGAATGGTAGAAATGAAGCTTTTGAATGAAAATGGGCCCACTTTTACTCAATAATGTTTAGTGAAATGAATCAAAAACAAAAGACTAACTATAGACAGTGTCCCTCTTGTAAAATGCACACAATGACAGTATAAAAAGGTCCCTACATGGGGAACAGGGTAGAAAAAAGGGCAATGGTCAGCTAGGAAAGAAGTGAACTGCTGAAAAAGGGGCAGGCAGAGACACTCACTGATTCCCCAAATCCCATGTCTCTAAAGTGTTACAGAATTTGGAATTCATGCATGAATAAAAAAAGATATATTGATAGAGATATATATAGATAGATATAAATATGTGCATATATATGTAATAATTAGGCAAGAAGGTAAAATTACACACATAATACAATTCTTAAATTCAAGAATCATCATGTACACATCAATGTTTTAAAGTATGAGATTCATTTGAATTTTTAAGTTATTGTATAATTTTTGATTTGTATGCTTTTAAGTCATTGCCACCTTCTTCACTGTCAATATTGTTCAAATTATAACTTTCAAATAATAAAGGAGAATTTCTATGGAATAAAATAAAAATCCCACTTACCTTTAAAACAAAAAGACAGATATGAAGCTTTTGAACAAAAATGGGGCCACCATGAGTCAAAAACTCAGTTAAATGGACCAAGCACAGAAGACAGACTATAGAAGGGTGTCTGTCTTATGAAATCCACAAAAAATAATGACACAAACAGGCCCCACCATGAATGACAGAGTACGAGGAGAGGCAATGGTCACCTAGGAAAAGGGCAAACCTCTAAGAAAGGGTTTGGCATAGACGGTCACTGATTCCCCAAACCCATGTCTCTAATGTGTAATAGAATTCGGAATTCATTTATTTACAAAAAATTCTTAGTAATTGAGGAGAAATTGAAACATTTCCCCTTATATCAAGAACACAACAGAGTTGTCCACTGTTACCACTTTTATTCAACATAGTCTTCAAAACCCTAGCCACAGCGATCAGGCAAGAGAGAGGAATAAAGGCAATACATATTGGAAAGGAAGAAGTCAAACTATCCTTATTTGCAGATGACACGGTTTTCTACATACAATACCACAAAACTCTTAGAACCAATTAATAAGCTCCTATGTTCCAGGTTACAAAATTCACACACACAAAAATCAATACCATTCCTCTACACTGATAATGAAAGGCCTGAGAAAAATAATCTTGTTCTCAATAGCTCCTCAAAAACTTAAACACCTAGGAGTAAACTTAACTAAGGAAGTGAAGGACCTCTGCACATAAACCTATATCATACTGAAAAAGAAATCGAAAATAGATCTTCCTGGCTAGGCAGAATTAATGTAGTCAAGATGTCTAACCCCACCCCCCCCCAACTGATATACAGATTTGACAAAAAGCCTACAAAATACCTGCAATTTTTTTTACAGAATTTGAAAAAAATTCCTTAAATTCATATGGAATCAAAAGACACACAGAATAGCTAAAGCAATCCTGAGTAACAAGACAAAAGTAGGTGGCCTTATAATTCTAGACACGAATTTATATAACAAAGCAACAATGATTTTTTAAAAAAAAGCCTATATGCTACTGACACAAAAACAGACAGGTTGACCAATAGAACAGAACTGAGGATTCAAGGACAATTTCAAATACTTGGAGCTACCTCATCTTTGACAAAAGGGCTAAAAATACACATTGGAAAAAGCACAGCCTCTTCAGTAAAAGGTGCACAGAGAATTGATTATCCACATGCAAAAGAATGAATCTAGACACACACTTGTCGTCAATATCAGATCAAAGTAGATTAAGGAACTAGATAGTAAAACAGAAACACTGAACCTTCTGTAGAATAAAAGTGGCAAAAACAAAATATGCACTCTTTGGCAAGGACTTTCTTAGTAGGACACTGATGCAAAAGAAATATTCCCCATAATCAACAAATGTGGTCATATCAAATTACAAAATTTCTGCACAGCAAAAGAAACTATCGACACAATGAAAGACAGAACTGACATAATGGAAAAAAATTTATTACCTACACCTCGAACAGGAGGCTAATAACCTGAATATACAAAGAAATGCAAAAAATAGATCCTTCAAAATCAAAGAATGAATTAAAAAATGGGCAACTGAAATGAAAAGACAGTTCTCAGATGAAGAAGTTCAAATGGCCAGCAAATGCACGAAAAAATGGTCAACATCCTTAGCCATTAGAGAAATGCAAATCAAAACATCACTAAGATGTCATTTTACCCCAGTGACAACGGTGTATGTGAAGAACACTAACAGAAATTGATGCTGGCACGATCCTGAGGAAAAAGGAACACTTTCACATTGCTGATGGGACTACAAACTGATACACCCGCTGTGGAAAGCCATACAGAGATTTCTCAAAAGGCTGAAAATAAATATTCCGTCTGATTCAATGATACCTCTTCCGGGTATGTTTCCAAAAGAATTAAAAGCAACTTATAGTAGCAATACTTCTGTACCCACATTCAAAGAACACAACTAATGATAGCCAAATTGCAGAAGTTGCCAGGATATTCATCAACAGACCAATGGATACAAAAATTGTGAGATATATATATATATATATATATATATATATATATATATATATATCACCACACTTTCATAAACACAGATTAATTACATGCTTTTGTAGGTAAATTGACCCAATTTGAGACTATCATGCTTAGTGAAGCGAGTTGAACTCAGAAGGCCAAATATATCATTGTTTCTCTAATATGAGAAACCCAGAATACAGACATTTTATAGAACCACATGAGTGTGATAATGGCAGTCACCTGGGATAAGGGTGGGTGTAGGGGGTCCAATGGGGGTGGGGGAAGGGATTATAAAGTTGGCTTACAAAATTCTCAAGCTCAATGCAGCCATTGTATATATACTGACAAAAATGGGAAATATGATAAAATATATATTAGTCACTTTTAACACAATACACGAATGCAAGAAGAAACTACAAGTAAGTAAACTATAGTTAATTTGCAAATAAATGTGTCTTTCTAGATACCAAATTCTGAGAAATCTAAAACCAGAAAAAAACTTTAGTTTATCATCTTTTTTCCTCCAGTATGTCACTGCACATACTATATTGTTCTCCCTTGTGTTTGTTTGAAAAATATGCAAAACTAGGAAACAGGTGGCAACGATAGTAAATTGCTTTCTTTCTTTCTAAGAATTAGCATGATCGGAGTATAAAGTGCATTAGATCAAGGCCTTTGATTCTATTCTGAATACATAAAAATCAAAATCATCAATCTTCCCACTATTCTGTCTAATCAGCTTCGGTTTCAAGACTTTACCAATGCATTCCCAGATAAGTACCTTATCTACTTTAAAAGATGTGAATACCTTTTTAGCACCAGAATTAATGTTGATATGTCTATGCCACTACCATGCAATAGGGGGAGAGAGTGGATGAAAGTAAGGAATGCTAACAATTCCATAGATATTATAACAAACTCAATTGCAAGACAAACTTGAAATTTTGCTAAAATTTAAAGGGTAGGTTAATACCATATTTCTGTAGAAATAAAATAATGAGAGTCTATATCCATCACTGATACTGATTGAAAGTAAAAGATAAACTTATTCCTAGAAAAAATGTATAAATTGAATGGGTAGAAAGCACAAAGCCCATAGATTGTCATCTATTCTTCATCCTAGAGTGTTCTTGAGTCACAGCTTGATCACAGTTTGATTGCACATCATGCCTCTGTGACCTTAGCACAATTATTTTATCCTTTTGTTTCATTTAGCTCTAGGGGTTTTCTGCAACTTTTAGCTGAAAGCTCTGATACCCATACTTGGTCACTTCTTCCCTACCTCAATCTTATATTCGCTCTGCCTCATCAATTTCTACCCCATTTGGAAAGCGATACCTGTCTTTCACAGATTTTACATTTACAACCCCTCAGCTGTCACTGACTCACAGGCTGCAAATGACGATATTCACCTCTTAACAACTACTACTTGAAAAACAAAGTTATAGAAGTCTCAATATTTCACATTTTAACAAGATTTTCAATACATACACAACGTATTGGATGGTATATACGAAAGGCTCAATGAATAATGGCTATCATACAAAACATAAAATTAGTTTTCTAATTGCTATAAACTCCTATAACATTATAGGAAATTTAAAAATTTTATTTTATTAGTACCTAGTTACTTTAAAGTCTATTGCATTTCAATATATGTTCATTCATCCATGTGATATATACTTGTCATATCCACTCCCACTTTTACCCTCCCTTACACACTCCCCACATACTTTGTTCCTTCCCTCTAACGATACTGTTCCTTTAATTTTCTTGTCATTTAAAAATATTCTACTTATTAAGGAAAACATGTAATAGTTTTCTTTCTGAGTCTGGTTATTTTACTTAACTTAATGATCTCTAATTTCAACCATTTTCCTACAAATGCCATAATTTTGCTGTTTTTCACAGTTGAATTTTTTCATTGCATACATGCCATCTTTTCTTTATCCATTCATCTTCTGTATTGTGAATTGTGCTACAGTAAACTTGGGCATGCAGGTATTCCTATAGTATGCTATTTTGAGGGGTATATATCAAAGAGTGATATATCTGGATCATATGCTTATTCTATTTTTAGATATTTTAGGAACCTCCATACTGATTTCCGTGGTGGTTGTATTAGTGACATTTCCATCAGCGTTGGCATGAGTTTCTTTTTTTAACTCATTCTCTCTACAGCCATATTGATTTCTGTATTCTTGACAATACCTGTGCTAACTGTGAGATGAAATTTCAATGTAGGTTTCATTTGCATTTCCTAATGGCTAAAGATGTTGAACCTTTTGTACATATTTGTTTGTTATTTGTACTTTATATTTTGAGAATTTCGTGTTCAATTGATTTGCTCTTTTACTGACAGAACCGTTTATTTATTTATTTATTAATTTGAGTGTTTACAGCTGTAATTCTTCGAGGATTTTGGATATTAATCCCATGTTGGAAGACTAGTTGAAACATTTTTTCGTTCATTTTGTGGGATTTTGTTCACTGTGTTGTTTCCCTTGCTTTGCAAAAAATTACTTCGATGCAGTCCCATTCTGACTCTTGCTATTGTTGTCTAGGCTGCTAGAGTTCTACTCAGTGTGGCTTTGTGCGTGCTGATAGCTTCAAGTGTTTCCCTTGTGGTTATTTTTCCCAGCAATTTGAAGATCTGAGGACTTTGTTCTATTTTGAGTTGACCTTTGTACAAGGTAAAAGAGAGAAATTTACTTTCAAATTTCTCTCTATATATATATGCATATCATTTTCCCCTACACTATTTATTAAGCAGGCTGTCTTTTTTCTAGAGTGACCTTTCGGATCCTTTATCAAAATCAAACGGCTATAGATAATGATATGCTGTGATGAGGCTCGTGGGGGAGGAGAGACGGAGGGGTGGGTAGAGGGAGGGACAAAGGAAGAGTGGGAAAGCCCTTGTCACCTTGACAAGATACGTATGTGCACAAAATGCTCAACTCCATTGTAAACCTTTAATTTTGCACATATACATATTAATAAAATGTGGGGAAAAAAATCAAACTGCTATAGTTATCCGGGTTTGTTTCTGTGTTCACTTTCCTATTCTATTGGTTTATGTGCCAATTTTTATGCTAGCGCTATGCTTTTAACCAGCTCATGAATGGTGGGGCTTGGGCTGTAGCTCATGGGTTAGTGTGCTTGCCTAGCAAGCACAAGACCCTGGGTTTGATTTCCAAGCATCACTTAAACAGGATTTGGTCGTGCATGCCTATAATCCTAGAACTTGGGAGGCTAAGGCAAGAGGATGGTCGTGTGTTTGAGGCCAGCCTGGGTTATACAATGAGTTCAGGTTCTGCCTGGACTACAGAGTGAAATCCGATCTTAGAGAAAGGGGGAGACAGAGAGAGAGAGAGAGAGAGAGAGAGAGAGAGAGAGAATGGCAGGTCAGATGCACATAGTGCACATAGTAATTGATGTGGCATTTAACAAGCAGTGAAAATTAATTTAAAATGAATTGCTTATAGTTATTATTAATAAAAGTAATTCCACATTTATCATGCACATGTGCACACACGCACATATACACACCCGCACACCATGACATTTGTATATGAGAAACATGAGAAGAAGCAAAAAGATGAATCAGGTTATGTAGAACAAAATAATGAAGTATTAAAAACGGAAAATTTTCCTTGTGAACCATAACACTACCTATGTTTTAATTAATTCAACTATTTTATAATCCTTGGTAGAATATCATCAGATAGAATATAGTTACGTGTTCCAGTGTGTTTTTGTTTATCATGGGCTGTTTGTGAAATTTTTTGAATGCTAATGAATGCTTAGTATACTTGTATACAGTCTTTAAGAGAGATACCACATATTCTAAAAAGAAAAGGATAATTTTAATAAATAAAAATTCACTGGGCAATATTCTATGTGAATATAGTGTTCTATTTTCAATCTTTCTTGTTAGCTCTGTTTAGATATCTCCTATTTACAAGTGAATCTTATTATATTTCCTTTATTTAAGGCAAACTTAATTATACAAGAGTCATAGAGTAACTAGCATTCCAAACAGAAAAGCAGGCATGTGATGGTCTTTATAATGTATCTTTAAAATATTTTAAAAGAAAAAGCTTTTGCTCTGAAATAAATATTTTAATGTATCATTCCTCAGATGTAACACTAGCAAAACAAATATAGAAATATCATCTATTCTATGATTTCTGGAGTTTGTTATGTTCTGTTACACCATGAGACAAGGAAATTAAAAGACTGAGATTACGTCTTGTGGTTCTGCCTAAGTTACATTGATGTATAGTATGCATCAAGTGAAATTTTTTTGGGGGGTGCAGCACGGTGTGAAACACAAATCACTGAAATGAAAATAAAGTATTTCCCACGCTTTCACATGCCACGGGGGTTTGTATGATATGTCAACCCAAATAGTACTCTTTCCAATGAATTTAAGATACAACTAATGCTGTTTTTTTTTCTGGAGCTAATAAAAGGGCTTGATTCATCTTTATTGGTGCTATTCTTGCAATATTACTGTCTCAAATTAATGTTGTCCATCCATTTATTGACATAAAATTCTGGAATGCTTGCATTCCAAATTATGCCTCTGAGACTTCATACTGTTAAATATTTGTTTTTAAATGTCCTTTTTTATACTCACTATTGCTTTCATCAAGTAACAAGTGTTTAATGACCAAAACAAAAAATTCTATTTATTATGGTCCACAAAATTTTTTGTAATTATTTTAAGAGTGAAATGCACTTTTAGTCGAATGCAATCAAGTACGGAAGTTAAAACATGTGACTAAATAATGATAACAAGATGTAGAAATCAATAAGTGCTGAGGAGAATAAAAATAATTTGAGGAAATTTTAAAGAATGATAGGTCATTTAGAACACCTCCAAATCACACTTAAGGCTATTTTTATACATTTACAATATCATTCATCAAATAAAGAACAAACATAAATGCCTATAATTGTTTATTTCAATTGGTCTTTGCATTAATTTATTAATTATTTATCATGCATTAACCTTTATCATTTAGCTTAGAGCACATCAAGAAATCTAGTAAGGGGCTGGAGAAATAGCACAGCAGTTAGAGAGCTTGCCTTGCAAGCAAAAGGCCCTAAGTTTGATTCCCCAGCACCTCATAATCCAGGTGTCATGGTGCATGGCTGTGACTCCAGCACTCGGGAGGCTGAGGCAAGATTGCTGTGAGTTTGAGGCAAACCTAGCTACATAGTGCAAGTGAGTTCAGGAACAGCCTGGACTACAAAATGTGACCTGTCCAAAACCAATTCTGTTAAATGATGGGCAACAGTGAAAGGCACAATATTCAGTGAAAAATAAAACCAAACCATAATAAGAGGAGAAGGAGGAGGAAGATTTTGCCATTTATAAAATCATCAGTGCCAGAAAACAATGTCACTCTGTCACTATCTAAAGTTAGGGACCACCCCCCCCCCACAAACGTAAGCATTGCAAACATTTCTTTTGCATGAGTGAAGCAGACCTCCCACATAGACCTGACTGATGGTCAGGAGGAGTGCCAACTGACATTTATGTAGAGGTTCCATAATTATAAGATTTTATACCTCTCATTAGGTAGTGTTGTGTTATGATGAGGCTCAATGCAAAAGTAAAATTTGAAACCAGTATACATTACTATGGCTCTTTAAACATGTTAAAATAACATGCATTTTAAAGTCTAGTATTCATTCATAAGATAGTAAAAGTCTTATATTGACATGTGACTAATTCACCTCCTGCTACATATTATTGTCTCACAGGGTGGGTTTAAATATCCCCTCCCTAATGAGGTGGAAAACTGTTGCTTTGAAAGGAGAGATGCTAAAGGTGATTAACATAACATAGTGTTACATATGTTAATCTTGATTTATGATCTGAGAGATTCATCAGATAAATTGTTGATGGTTGGCATCCTTTACAGACCACTTTATTCATCTCTCTGGATTTAAATTGCCCTATCTGTAAATGGATTTCAGTTGTTATTCACATTTACGTGAAATGTGTAAAATAAGCAAATCCAAGGAGACAGTGTAAAATAGTGATTAATAAAGACTGGGGGAAGGGAAGGATTAGAAATGATTGTTAATATCAATGAAATGTCCAAAGGGGAATATTAAAAGTCTTTTCAAATGCCAGTAATTTTTTTAGTTGAAATAGGTATTCATATCAGTTCTATGTTTGAGACTTACCATTTTATATCCCATAGGGTGTGTCCACATACAGTAAAACTTAGTCTTTAAAACAGTATATTAATAAATTCATAAAATTACATATCTTCATCAATATCTACTTCAAGAACATTTTCATCATCTCCCACTAAAAAGCCCATACACATAAATGGATAGTCCCTATTTCTCTTTTCCCCTAATTTCTAGAAATCATGAGTACATTTTTCCTCTATGAAATTATCTGCTCTGGACATAACATGTATTTTTTAACCTGGCTTATTTCACTGAAAATAAAGTTTTCAAGATTCTTCTATATGGAATACCACATGTGTCTACCTCACTTTTATGGCTGAATAGTATTACATCATATGGGAATACCATAATTTGTGTAGCTCTGTGTGCTGATGGAGATCTTAGTTATTTTCATTTTGCAGCAGTTATATAATTCTGCTGTGAAAATACATGTACAAGTTTTCCTTTTCTTTTTGAAGAAAACATGGTCTTTATTTAGAAACAAAGAATACAGGAGTATAAATCTCCCACTATGTGGGGCAGAGTCCTGAGTGGGTTGCCCTTATGCACAAGTTTTTGTGTGGACACATATGTTTCATTATTTCTTGGGGTCATTACATTAAAGTGAATGGATTTAATTGTCCTTTAAACATTTGCTAGGATAGACAAGTGAAACCATCTGGCCTGAGATATCCTAGGTCCCCTAGGACCATGGTAACAATAGCCTCTGAGTACCTGGATGGCTGAAAACAGTGAAATGAACTCTAAGCAGCCACTTCCCTTGGCAGCCATTGCTGAGCAGAGGACACAGGGCCTTTCTTTTCAAATAATGTTTTTTCATCTCTCCTCCTCGAGTCTGCAGAGGGAGAGGTTTTGCTGATTGCTCAGATCCCCTCACGTCATCTGTGATTTTGGTTCCTATTTAATGCTGCTAATCACTTCAGCAGCCACACTGCTTTGGTTCCAGCTTTATATGTGACTCATTTGTATTCAAAATTTAAGTTTCTGAAATTTACCTGGTCTGTAGTTTGGCCACTTTTAACTATACACCTGGCTAAAAACCACAGTGTCCAGGCCACAGACTGAATGTTAGGTTGACCTGAAATTTGCTGTGCACATCAACTAATCCACTGTCCTTAGTCTTCCAAATAAGGACCAACAAACCAAAGATGAATTGGTGAGTTTCACTGGTATGCAAAACGCAAAACTGGAAGCTTCCACCCAGATTTTGGGCAAAGTCTTCTTTGTTTGTTTGTTTGTTTTTTTGTTTGTTTGTTTGTTTTTTGAGATACGGTCTTGCTCTGTAGCCCAGGCATGCACCACTAGGCTCTGGAAAAAGTCTTGAAAGGCTATCAAATGTATCCCTAAGAGGTGGGCACTTGAAGTTATAGAAATAAATCCAAAGGTTCAGTAAATTGAGGATACTAGGATTTTGGAATATATGCAGAGGGAAGCTGTCAGTTGAGAGCAAAGCCAGCCCAAGACAGGCACCATCTAAACTGTAGCAAGCAAGGCGATATGGATGGTATCACCCAAACCCTGTGGAACTCATATCTCCCCACCACATAGCACAGGTGTTGGACACAGAGTCACAGAGATTTATGTTTGTCTTACTGGGTTTCAATATTGCTTTGGTTTGATTCTCTTCTTTTTCTTATTCTGGTCTATAAGAATTATAATGTTCGCCAAAGACCATGTGCCTCTATACACTGAAATTATGTAAATTTATTTGTTTGTTTTTGAGATGTTTACAGCTTAGAGTTTGCCTGCATCTAAGAAGATATTCTGACTTGGGCTTTTCAAAAACGCTGGAACTGTTGAAACCTGGGGGAAGGGATTGTGGTGTTCTCTGTTATATGTTGGAAATTATAACATATTAAGCTAAATCATTAGTTTGGCAGTGTGTTTATTTGAAAATTAGTGTCATTTTAGAAGATATGTTAACCAGTCAAGTTGACAAGGGGTGGGATTTCTGTTTGTAGGATTAATTATGTCAACTTGATTGAATTCACAGCAGCCTACAGCTTAGTAACTCATGCTTCTAATATGTCTAGGTTGGTCATGGAGTCTTGACTTTGGGGAATACCTATGATCCCTGGCCCCTTGGTCTCGGGAAACGTTCTGTTGTTCTGCTTCCTGGCCACTATGAACTAAGCCCCTATTTTGCCTCTCAGAGATATTTTTGCCTGAAAGCTAGTCAAATATTAACTGAATCCCTTGAAATTATGAGCCTAATTAAACCTTTACTCCTTTAAGTTGTAGGTATTGAATATTTTGCCCAAGCAATGGGGAACATGGCTAGTACAGAAAAGATTTTGTTCTCTGGGGTAATAGCCTGAATATTTAGCAATTCTCCCTCACAATAAAAATAAAGTTTAATATTGTCAATCAAAAGTGCTCAAAGATATTTCCGGAGAAAGATGTCTTCTCCCTTTTTGTGTGTGCTTTTTTTGTGTGTGTATGGGAAAGGGGCTGTTCTCTGGGAATGTTTTATCAGATATGTGAGGACATTTGGTGGCGCTCTACCCCCAGCTTCATATCCAGAATACGTTATCCTTCAGCAACTTTATAACTGCCTCGTAGGCTTGGTCACTATCATGAATCAATCACTATCATGAATCAACGTTCGTATGAGCCAGCCCATTAATACATATTTCCTTTTACTCAAACAGTTATTATCTATTGCCCAGTAACTAAGGAACAGCTTTTCTCCAAGTAATCCATATAACTTCTCCAATTTTTAAAACTCTGCCTTTTCCAACAAGTTCTGAATGTCAGGTTTGGGAAGAGAAGTTCAGTTTTCACAGACTGTCTTTCCTTGTGTACTTTCTCTGAGGCCAAGAGTAACTGTTGTCCATCACTAACATAGCTTTTTTTAACCCTTACACATTATTTTCGCTATATTTCACTCTTTAAATTTACTGCAATATGCTATTAGGGAAATATAACATTCTCCAAAAGTAGTTTACTATGAGTTTGGGCATCCGCTATTTATTTTTACCTATTATTTTATATTTTAACTATTATTTTATTAAAATGGTTATTTTCTGATTCCATATTACTTTGTTTATAATAATAAGCTCTTCTCTGGAAATCATTCTTTATCAGCTATTGACAAAATTTGGTCACACTTAGAAAGATAAAGTAAAGGCATTTTTCTCTTTTCTAATTTCAGAATAGTGAATCAACAAACTACTTATTTTCATTATGACAATGTCTCTCCCCCATCTCCCTCCTGCCTCCTCTGAATGTCATTACAAGCCATGTTTTCTTCTTCAGGATTTATTGGAACTGGGAATTGAGCCCCAGGCCCTCACACTAAGCTAAAACCCCATCTCATGCTTTATTTTTAGCTTTTGGACAATCTCACTAAAGAACTAAGTTTGTTCAGGTTGGTGTGAACTTGTGATTCTCCTGTCTCAGACACCCCAAAGGTTTAGGATTGCATTCCTGTATCACGGGGCCTGGCTAAGTCTATCCATCATCATAATTACTCTTTCTTATGCTTCTATTTTTGAAATGTAAATTAATGTAAGTTTCTCAGAGCAAGCTTTTTTCACATTCTAGTCTTACTGTTTTGGGGGATAATTCGTGGTCTATTAGCTATATTAATTCTGGGTTCAGGATTAAAAATAAATAAATTTCTTTTAAAATTAAAGGGTAGAGACAAAACATTAAGAATGGGATCACTGAGTATAAAAAAAATGACTTACTCCATTATTGTACAAAGGCACAGAAAATAACAGAAAGTCCTACGCGGAAGCGGGTAAGAACTAAATATGGTCTCCAAGCTTAATTCCTGTTGATGCCCTAGCTTTTACACGGTCTCACATCTTGTTTCCATTTTCTATTAATGATGCCATGAAATTATGAGTTCATAAATGGATTGATCTGCCAATCAAACTAGAGCCTCACATTCTGATAGTAAAATGCAGCTGGTTACAAACTTTTCTATTCTATTTTGACATCTGTCTTTATTTTGAATAGCTATTAGAATTATTTCAAGGTTAAGATTCAGAGAACTGGTTTAAACATTTGATATAATGATAAAATTCATTAATTAAACATATGCTACCATATTATTTCTAAGCACATAACATAAAGTTTGTTAAGTATAATTTAAATTGAAAGAAGGCATTTTTGTTATTTATCATGACTGTTATTCTATGGAGACAGAGTTGCTCCCAAAAGTATGGCACCAGAGAAAAGCATTGTTGGCTCAACTTTGAAATCAATACCAAAATACACAAGTTTAAAATATATATAATTTTAAAATGTAAAGCAGCTTTAAACAGAAGAGCTGGAATTTTTATATAAGAAGGAGGTTTAGTGCCTCAAAAAGCTGCATAATTTTTGCATAAAGAATAAATTTAAAAACAATAAGGAATAATATAAAATATAGTTTACTTATCAATATACTAAGTTTATTTTTAATTTTTAATGTTTAACTGGTACATGAAAGCATAAATATATGCATATTAATGTATTAATGTTATGTGTCACTACATTATACATTATACATTGCAAGCATCAATTCAAATATATTTATTTCCTTAAATATTTCTTCACAGTAAATCTTTTTCAAATTATTTTTCCTAGCTTTTCAAACATTCAATATATTATTATGATTTATAATTATTTTATCTTATAATTAAAGGCACACTAGAATTTCTACTCTCTCCTGGAAAGCTTTAAGTACCATAATTTTCATTATGTTTCACTTATGATGCACCTATTTGTAGATTATTTTCAAAGAACCTCCTCTCAGCTCTGTTCAATCCACAAGACGCATATTCAAATTTTTTCTTTTCCTTTGTTTTCAAATTTTAAAGATACTGTCATTATTTTCACCACGTTCCAATTTTGAATCAAGCTATTACTCAGTATTTCTATTGATAACTGAATTATCAATTTTACATAAAAACATTTGAAAACCACAGACATGTGTGAAGAAAGAAATCATTTGTATTGATATGTGCTCCTGCGCTGAATAAAATCTCCAGATCCATCATTGCTCTAGTAATATACTCTCAAAATAAATATATGAGCTCTCCTTAACACAATAAAATCATGTGTGCGTAGTTAATGTTACTTGGTTACCTTCGATGTCAATATTATTTATCTTTTTAGTAGAAATGAATACTGAAGCAAATTCAGAGATATGTAAAATGATGAACTTTAAAGTTATTTTAGTGATAAGTTATGATGGGCAGACTTTAGTGAGAACTATGAAGACTACAGCTTTTCAGTGGAACTACTTGGTATGATTATTCTCAGATGTGTTCAGGTCTTTACTAAAATCAATTTGCTAACTGTTGTCCGTGAACATGCAAGAACTTTACCTTCATAAATAATAAAGATTGTTCATGAAAATGCCCTTCTCTTTGAAACTCCTCTTCCCTGTTTATGCCAATTTTTCTTGTGTGAACTACATATTATGGCTTTAATCAAGAGAGTCTTAGCTAGTTCTCATTCAGGATATTGTGTACTGATATACACTTACTTTAAATACTTGCATAGTAATTGTGTTCTTTAAGCAACTCAAACGTATGTGGAAATGCTTGCAAGAAAAAACATCTTATACACTTAAAGAAATGCTCTGGATATTTCGTATTTTCAATATATTTACTGTCATTGAAATAGAAACATAACCTCTGTACAGACTGATCATTACTAAAAGGACAAGAAGGGCTGAAAAAAAAGTCTTTTTAAGGCACTACTTCTGATATATTTCAAATTCAAATAAAAATTTAATGCTACATTTCTCTTGACCTTTATTATTTCATTACTACATTACTTGTTTGATTCCTCAACTCTCATTGAAACATAAACAATGCACATCTTTCATTTCATTCTTACTCTTGTTCTTTCATATTCATACATATAGCCAGAAAGATCACTTGTTTGAGAAAATGACGTAGCCATCATTTGTAGAAAATTATTCAATGCCTTATTTTCATGGTCCATGTTATAAATGAAAAACTGGCTAAATGTGTTAAATGTTAAATGTATTAAATGTGTTTGAGATTATCATACTATAATAAATACTCAGATTTTAGTGAAATATAGTTGACTGTTGTATGAGATATATTGACTAAAAATTAATATGGAATTTAAAAGTTATAAATTGTGCACATTTTTGTGCAGATCTAAATTTTGTTTTCATATTACATTTGAAAAGCATCAAGAATACATTTTTTGATGTGCTTCTGAAGCATACACATTCACTGAAAGTTCAAAATGGCCTCAAAATGAAAGTTTAATATTGTTTCTCCAAGAAAGTTTATAAATGTATTGGTTAGAGTCCTAAGGGAGGTAAAATGGAGAGATTATAAAGAAAGGGGCATTTATTTGGAAGGTTTACAAGTCTGAAGAGAGTGATAGTTCAAGATGGCGGCCTGCACATGTGAGAGCTGGAGAGTCCAGTGGTTGCTTAGCTGAGAGGTAGAACTACCATCTGCGACTGCAAGACAGCTGGTGTGAGTCTCAAGAGGTTCTTGGTTGTTCAAAGAACAATGGCAAAGACCTGAGACTGGAGCAAATGTGTGATGAAGAAGGGTGATGTGTAACAAGTTGATGTGTAGCAAGTTGGTGACCATACACAATTGCAAAGGCCAGAGCTTTCCCAGGAAAAGCTGTAACAACTTTTCTTCTTCCTTCCCTTCATTTAATTGGAGCTGCCAATTGGATCTCCCACATTCAGGGTAGGTGGTTTTCCCTTATGCACTGGTCCACAGTTACTCACCCACATCTATAAGCTCTACCTGGTGTGTGTTTCCTAATCCTTTCAAGGTGACATAATACCTTCCACAGTAACAATAAGGTTTAAACAGAAAAGGATGTTTAAAATAAAAAATAATCTATTTATAACTTGCTAGTGAAACAGAGAATAAGAACTTAATGTGTGGGTATTCTGAAAATATTATTAAAATTACATTACTAGGAGGAGAAAGTTTGAAGCATTGAAACCATGTAAGAAATAGTATTTTTCTAACAATGTAGTATGAGTTTGAAGAGAATTTAGAAGAAAACCAAGAATGGTTTTACTATGTTCCTGAACTAATGAGTTTAAAGCCAAAATAGAATCTTAACTACAATACACAAGAAAATAAATTAAAATACAGTTTTCATTAGCATCAAGGAGTCATAATGGATGTTCTGTATAAATTTTCACATGAAGTCATCAAACAACCTGTTGAACTATTATTATGATCATCATTATATTACTCAAACAGCTGAGACTACATTAGTAATTCACATACTAGAGGCACAGTTAATTTTTGAACCAAATCAACATGATTCCAAAGTACTTGTTCATATAAAAAATTAATAAATTTAATTATTTTGTATCTTGAACAGTTCTCTTCCATTTTGCTCTACCTGGTAAATGTTGTTTTCCTATTTCATTTTGTTATGTTGCTAATTTGAGAGAAACAAGATCATCTAAACTAAAAACTACTTAAAATCATGTTATACCCTAATATTACCATTCTATCCCATTGTGACATATCGCTATTTTTTAAACTAAAAGCACAAGCATAAGTAGCAATTATATGAGAATAAGAAACTTTGCTGACCTTATAACAGGATGATAATCACACACAGAGCAACATGAATTGGAGCCTTGTATAGATTTCCTTTCCAATCTCTTTTAATCTTCTTTGAATATTGCAATTTTGAAAAAAATTAAAGAGAAAGAAAATTAGGTGTTAGAAATTACCAAGATGCTTCCTCAAATTCCACACCAAAAAAATATAGAGGATGTCTAGCAAGCACGACATTGCACGCTGAGTATCAGAGTTCGATTCCCCAGCACCACATAAACTGGGCATGGTGGCGCACACCTGTAATCTCAGCACTTGGGAGGCTGAGGTAAGAGCACTGCAGTGAATCCAAGGCCAGTCTGGGCTCCATAGTAAGCTCAGGACCAGCCTGGGCTACAGAGCAAGACGCTGTCTCAAAAAAAAAAAAAAAAAAAAAGGAAAAGGAAAAGGAAAAGGAAAAGGAAAAGAAAAAGAAAAAGAAAAAGAAAATATAAAGGAATGTGAGAACAGACCTGGTTGGATTCAAGGCCCCAGCTTCCTCCCCACCTCAGCCTCAATATGAATTCATCAGTCCCCAAAGATCGCCTCCCAGTAGCTGTAACAGGTCTACTTTTATGAATTAATTACACTTCAGTTTTCTGGTTAATATTTAATTTTAAAAAGTGCATACAAATATTTTTATTTTTAATTACTAAATTAAACCATTATTAGAAAGTCTGATTTTTAAAATTTCCAGTTAAACTAATGAAAATATTTTCATCATATTTAGAGTTTCTTATATTTACAGACTATATCCTTTTTTTGTCCTTCTGCCAATATATTTCCCGGAAAATACAGGAGTCTTTGACCAGATTCAACTGGTGTACCATTTTAAACAGGTGAGTAGTATTCAAGGTGTGAAGTGTTTATCAGAGCAATCTGAATATATCTGAGGGGATACTAAAATATATGAAGTTCTTTTTGAAATAAAAATATTTTTCTTTTATGACTGGCAGACAGTAGATTCAAGAAGTCTAATGAACTGGGCCCAAACTTGTAAAAATTTGCTTCAGATTGACCTAATGAGAGAATTTGAGGTTCTTCTTCTGATTATTATTGCAATAATGGCTCCATCATTAATTCATTTTTCATCATGTCTTTTTGCATTAGTCAATATTTCATTTTAAAAGAATCGTGGTGCCATCTAGTGGCAATATTGATAATGATGATTATGTTGAAATAGGATGGTTATTTAAATCTTGAGAACCAGTGATAAATAGAAAAACATTTTTAAAAGCAAAATAAAAATTTGAAAGCATTTGTGTATAATTAATTGCACCATGTTTACCTGACACTGACTGTCAAATAGCATCTTTTTAGTTTTCATCTCTTTTAGAGACACCTAGAGCAGTTAAAACAGATTTATACACTGATTACTGTTAAGAAGTAAGTGTCATTTTGATGACTTTAATGATATATGCCACCATTAGTTGGTTCATCCTCATTGTGTTGAGAACTCCTAATAATGACCAGATTGCCTACCTCAAAAGAGCTTGTCAAATGTCATTGAGAAGGTTTCCACAGAACATGTGATGCCACAAGTTACAGACCATAGGCTCAAAACAATATATTTGCCTTAAAGAGAAAAAGAAATTATTTTGAAATCCAATATGAGTGGCACAGGCCTGGGAACATGAATTTATATTTCCCCAAATAGCATCTTTCAAGAAGTAGAACTTACATATAGTATTTATAGTCACATAACAGAAGAAAGTCATATATCAGAGCGCTTTTTTGAAAACCTTAGTGGAAGCATTAGTTAGGCGGATTATCCTGAAGCAGGGACATTTCTGCTACAGCTCTCACATGTTACCTAAGGACATTCTTAGCTCTCAAGTTGGTGGACAAACAGGGGTTCTGCTTTTATATCTTAAGAGGGTTACTGAGTAATTATAGTAATGTTGCATATCAAAAGATTTATTGCAGGTTGTTAAGCTATAGAGGAAGATAGATACAGTTATGAAAGAGGGGCAAGATAGCCCATAATAGTCTGGCTATGCAAAATATCCCAACCTCGTCACAGTTCTTCATGCAAAATATCCCAACCTCGTCACAGTTCTCTAGAACCTAATTAGCTAATCATAATAGTGTCATTGTGAGGCCATTTTTAGGAAAATTTAGTTCTGGAGACCCTATATAATTCATATTTCTTTATTATAAGAAACTTCAAGTAGGAATAATATAAGAATAAATAGCCATGCAATTTTGGTATCTGTGATCATGCTAAGTGCTACTGAGTGTGGTCTGAAGAGGACCCCAAAGAGACGACTGGAAGCTCAATTAACTCTATGGAGTAGATTGTAAGTTGTCCGACTCCTAGTACAGAGGAAGAATTTTTAGGATGGCCAGTTGAATGACAATTTATAGGTTTGCTGTATGTTTAAGCAATTATTCCCTAGAAGGAAAAAAGACTTTGTAGCTTTGGCTAACTTTGCAATCTAAAGCATTAGTTTTCTTTATTTATTTTTGAAGAATTTTTGCTTCTTCCAAATTTTAGTTTTGCTATCCTACATCATTAAGACAAGAATGTATTTCTGTCTTAGTCAGCGTTAACATTAGACCAATCACACTATTTGGTTTTTGTTACTTTAAGTTGTAAAATTACACTATACAACAATAAGACAAGTACAGAGATTCAACCGTAATTTCCAAAATATAACCCCAAAACACACATGTGGGTATGCTGACAAAACCTTTTTCTTTGTCCTCTTTGTTCTTTATCTGGTATATTATCCATTTCTATGATTTCAGGCATACTCTTTATAAAGAAGATTCATACATTATTTCCTTGTCTAAGCAGTGAAATTTTTAAATTTATTTTTATATATCTGTTGCACATTTCCATTCATACACCTTGCCAGAATTGGGTACACACAGCATATCCAAAATTGCACGTGTCTGTAGTTACATGCATCATCTCGGGTGTCAGTCAACTCATATAAAGGTCACAGTTTCTCACTTGCCATCTGTGTTAACTATGGCAAGTTATCTCATTTCTTTATGCCTAATCTTCTCCATGTATAAAATGAAGTTAAAATTGCACTTAACCTTGCAAAATGTTTTTTTAAAGTGAACTAAGTCTAGGAATTTGTTTAGGACTGTATCTCACACATAACAAATATTTAGTAAAAATATATATTATTAATATTATCATTAATTTTTTCACTGTACTAGACTATCAGGTGCTCTGGAATTTTCTGTTATAATTAGTAGCCTTGTCTGTCCTTTCACAGACTTGACATTGCAGAGTCATTTTTGGTACCTCCATATTATAATAATAATCAGATGATAACTATGAATTTACCCTTTGCATTTTCTCGGGTCTACTGCAAGTTTGATAACTCCACATGATTAGGTGTTCAAGGTCTTTTTGGAATGAATTGAATACTTTGCTTCTATCATTTTCTACACAGTCTAAATAGAAGATGCTACATTAATCGTACTAAAACAGTTATAGTCATATCATTACTCTTTAAAATCCTTCAGTGACTGCATTTTATTCTAAAAACTGTTGAATTAATTAACAACTCTTCCTTTCCATTTCAACTATTCTTGAACTATGCTTCTTGCTGATCTTGTCTTCCAATGATTTTCTATGTTTATCCTACGCAGAAGCCAAGGTCGATGAGTCACTGTCTGCCAAGCCACTTCACAAAACCCTCCACCTGCACTTTTAATCATTCTGCCTTATCTAGAAAGATTTTTAGCTATATCTCCATTAATTCAATAGTTCACAAGTTTCCATTCTTTGCAAAGTATAATTAATTGTGGGAACATTTGAGTTAACTGGAAAGAGCTTGAAGGTTTGTATCAAAGAACCAGTAGAAATTAGCTCTGCTTCTGTGTAGTCGTGGGATTTGACCTGGGACAACGTTTTTGCTTAAGCCTCAGTTTCTTCATACCCAAAGTGTTGTTATAAATAATTGCTTACAGGACTGTTGTAAATATGATGTAGCATAAAATGTATGTCAAGAACACACAGCACATAGGTAACACATATCTTTTCTGTCACTGAGATACATTTTTAGCAAAATATTATTTTTTCTATGAAACTTTTGTCTCACCTAACTATATATATATTTTTTCCTTTGACCCACAGCACTTTGGAAACCAATTACAGCAAACTAGTTTTATGTGAGGGTTTTATTCATCTCTTTGGCAGTGGGCAGAGGGGTTCTGGAGGGGTGGTACTAGAGATTGAACCCAAGGCCTTCTCACTGAGTTACATCCTCAGTTCTTCGTCGCCTCCTCCTCCTCCTCCTCCTCCTCCTCCTCCTCCTCCTTCTGGTATTACTGAGTTCCTAATCTGCCCAAGACTATACTTGAACCTGAGATCTTCCTGCCTTTGTCTCAGGCCTGACTTTTTAAAAATATTGGTAAGTATTTTGAATACTGCCAGGTGAGAAAGCCAACACAATATTCATGACCACAAATTATGCAATTGAGTTTTCTACCTTCAGAGAAACTGCAGGAGTCAACATACTCAGAGTGCAATGGGTAAGCCTTGTCCTGAAAAAATCACCATTGTGGTCAGTTGTCCCCCAGTTTAGGCAATGTTTTCAGGGCCAGATTGATTTAGGATCAAATGTTAGCTCAACACTCATTAGTACTTGAACATGAACAAGTCACTTAACATTTTCTGATTCTCAACTTTCATCCCTGCAAACAAGAGACAGCAGCAACAAATCACAATATTTGTAAGGATTAAATGTGCTTATGCATATCAAGCTTATTGATGATATGTCATCCTGATTGTAACAGTTATTCTGGGATATTTGTCTAATCTATATTTCCTGATACCATTTTTAAAATAACCTATATTCTAATAATTTTATTGTAGGTGGTAACATCCATGCAACATGATCTCAAAGAATGATTATGGAATGTTATTAAAAAAGAACTACTCATTTTTTATCTATGACTAAATATATAAATAAGTTAAAAGTACCATATCGCAAGCAGTATGACATCACTTCTTTTAATGCGTTAATTCACATAAAACTGCAACAAATTTTTAAAATTTCTTCACATGTGTAGTATGCTAAAAGTGTCAAAAATGATTCACATTATATTTTTTCTTTCAAACATAAAATATTCAAATATTTAGTATTTCTTGATCATAAACAAAATCAGAGAGATACAAATCAGCACAAAATAGCAAAGTCACTTGTCGTTCAATGAAAAAATACTGATAATAATCTTCTGAATATCTAGATTTTGATGGAACAGAACAAACCTTTTGCCCCTCGAGTGATGTATATCAGATTTCTCTAAGGAGGGGGGGGAATTGAAATATTTTATTTACTTTAGATGACTTTGTTAAAAGGATTTTCAATATAAAATTAAACCCATAAGAGAGCTAGAAGTACAATATTTTTTATACCACAACCCAAATGCTTTCCTGGTATTCTGGAGATGTTTATCAGTGCTGAGTTAAAATATAATATGGGTCTCAAAGAGCTAATATTTTCCATCAAAGTACAAACATTTGTTTTAAATGTCATAGTCATCTTACATTTCTTCAAGTTCTTATGGTAATTACAAGGTGAGTGCTTTCTGCCTCTTCAGAAGATCAAATTACTACCTTCATAATTGCTTTGGCTTCGGTGAGATATGGCTCCCAAATAGAAGGTAAAAGATGCATTGGGCATCTTAACTAAAATTTTAATCTTTTACAGTCAGTTGTAGCAAGCAAAAAATGAGAGAAAAGAAAGTAACCAACTTCACCATCCAGTAAACTTTAAAACCTCAAGTTTGAGTTCCACAATTACTATCAACTCATTAAGATTTAAAGGAAGCATTACAAGGAAGAAACAAAATTTTGACTTGTCTGTACAATGATAAAGAGGTTTTTGCTATAGCAGATCCTCAATTATAAGGACATCAGAATGAAAGAAGAACAAAAAGTAAGCTGGGAAAACAGTAACTTCTGGGGAAAAATAAAGAAAACACAGCATGATATTCATGAACCGATAATAATTCACCATTCAGATTAAACAATCAGAAACTGAATAGAGAATATTTATAATTATAATAATTAAAAAAGAAGATATTTCAAAAGTTGAATAATAAAGTCAGATAAATTAACAACTCAGAAGGACAACCTGGGTTTCTGCGTCCTCTTCTAACTAGCAAAAGCTTGATTACCCTTATTTCTCTTTCTGTTTTTTTCCAAAAAACTGTCCCCTTCACACGCTGAAAAGAAGTAAGAGAAAAAGCAAAAACTCAGAAAGAAAAAAACGACAATCTCCAAGCAGAGTAATGTACCGTCAAGTCTAAGCACTCAGCCATAGCGCTTAGTGGAATCAGTCACTAAGAGAAATTGTGACCACTTTTCCCTTGAGAAATGTTTTGGTCTTTTTTTGTGGCCTTTTGTTTTGGACCTGGGGATTGAACTCAGGGCCTTGCACATGCCAGGAAAGTGCTGTACCGCTGAGCTACGTTCTTGATCCTCCCTTGAGACATTTTTAAAAGCATTATATTTAATAATCAAATTAAATCTTATGTTGACTGCCTGGGATGATTCAGAAAAGTGGTGTTCAGAGACAAAAAATAGATTAGATGAAGCAAGGAGGATCCTGTTGTTCTTTTTAAATACAATTTATGATACAGTAGAATTTCAAATTACCAGACTATTTGGAGAAAAGAATGTCCTTTAAAAAGATGTTACAGTATTTTAAAAACAATAAAGGAAACATTCTTTTAAACTAGGGACTGCATTTGAAAATACCTAGTTAACTATTTGATTTGAATTCCTGTCCACATAAATATGTTTTATTTACTTGAAATTTTCCGGGATCAGGGTCATCAACATGTCTATCAATTCTTAATATTTAGAGTTTTGAACATGGGCAAATTCAAGGAATATATAGGTAAGAGAAAATGGAGTTCTAACTATTTAATATGTACAAAAAAACCCAGAAAGTTCAACGATAATAATACGGTTTTGAGGTCAAGCAACTGGCAAAAGGAAGAGTTCTCATTAACTAAAATGGGAAAAGTAACTTGGAGAACTTCATTAAATGGGGAATATGAGGAGCTCAACTCAGACGTGTATTTGGAAATACCTGTTTTGCACTCGAGAGAAGAACACTGGTGGCAGGTAGAGATGTGCATCCGTAGTTGAGGTGAGACCCAATTTTATGCTGTAAGTTACACAATCAATGCAATTTCTCTACCTGTTCTAAGTAACCATATCCTAAAATTCATGAGCCAAATGGCACCATAAAGAGCATTTTCTCATGCAATTTCATTGTTAATATGATTTCTGTTTAAAAATTTTAAAATGCATAACATATTAACTGGTCATAATAACAACAACCAAGTTCTTCATTATCTTCCATAATCCTTCAAAAACAAAAAACAAAGTGAGAGACATTTATTACACTACCTTATAGAAGAACATGCCACACACAGGGGTTGGAAGCTCTATAGTTCTGTGAAAGTCACAAAGGTGATCAATGACCTAAGTGTCTCCAGATCACAAGTTTTAACCATAACGTAACTATAACATAAACACAATTATGCCTTTGGTTAATCTTTATGTTTGACACCTTTGTATTATTTTGTGATTATTCAAGACTCGAACAGAATCATTCTTCCTCTCTTTCACTCTCTTCCCCTCTCTCTCCTTCACACACACACACACACACAGACACACACACACACATATTCATACATACACACTTATACACATAATCACACACATACACACATTACTCATCAAAGTCTTTAAAGCACTGCCAAAGGCTGGGGTGCTTCTAATGACTATCTAATTGTGATTTACTCACCTCAATTTTATTTTTCCAATATTTTTTATATTGGTGTCAATTGAGAAAAAATATGTGTCTCAAAACACTGAATACTCTGACATAGAAATAAGCTAATTTACTGTTTGGACTATATTGCTCAATATAACTGATAGAATGCTCGGTACAGAAGAAATAACAGTTAATATTTTGACAAATTGTTTTTAAAATTCTCTTGTTGTGTAGATTGGTTTTGATGTCAAAACTGTTGAATGTTGGGTGCACGCTGCTAAGAAACATTTTGACATGTTATTTATCTATGCTTATACTTAGATGCATAGCGAAAATGAGGATAAAAATATGTTGCTGTCATTTTTCCACAAATAATACTTTTACATCAATATCAGGAGTAGATTTTTTTCTTCTATTTCTATTTTGTTTTATTTGTTCTCTGTATTTTTTCTCAAGGGGAAAATCAATATAAATATATACCAAATTTATTTTAAATAGACTTTTCTCATGTTTTTAAACTTACAGCTACAAGTAGTTTCTAAACCACACAACCTGTGAAAATAGAAATTATGAATACTAATATTATTTTACAGATGGAGAGCTTGTTAGAAAAATACATGGTTGACACAGCATTGCATATTTTTCAAGCAACAGAGCTGAATTTGCAATTTGATATTTTATTTTAATTCACTTTTGAATGTACACAAAAATAATACATATGTCTTATTAAAATACAGATTCTGATTTATTATTTCTGGAATGGAATGTGAGACTCTACTTCTAACACGCTCCCTCTTGGGCACTACATTGTTGGTGAGAGAATCACATCTCGAGTAGCAAGGTGCTACATAAAATTGCAGTTCATTCTGAAATTTAGAAGAGACATTTATCTGATTTGCATAGATTTGTCATCTACTTACTCTAAATAAATATGTACTATGCTTAGAAAAACGTAAATCTAAAAACGAATAAAACATTGCTTATATTCCCAAAGAACACAATGTAAAATCGACAAGGTAAATTTTTCTATGGATAGGTATAACATAATTCACATACACAAACACACACATATATGTATATACACATATGTATTATACATATTATAATATATAATATAATATGTCTGCTATGTTGTGCACATATAGAATACATGTATATATATATGCATGTATGTATACAGGGTAATTTTGTGGAGTTTTGGGATTTTTTTCTGTATTCACCAATACAAAACTTGTAAAGAACCCACAAAATGAAAGTATAAACAGTTTAAAATGAGGCTCCTCTTTTCACCCTTACTCTGATGTAGTAGCTACTCTCAATGGCTCAACATGTATTCTAAGAAAATGAAGATAGGGGATGCTTGAAATTTAGAAAAAAATTTAACTTAAAAATTTTCACAGTAATAGACATTGACAAAAATTATGGAACAAATGTGTTTGAAGAGTAACTTTAGGTATTGTGAGTGGGATTGCTGGCAATGTGTTGCTATACTAAACTTTAAATTTAAACACTGTATTTTTGATCATGCCTTATATAGAAATACAGTAATTTACATAGAGTAGGCAAAGATTTTTACATAGTATTCAATATATTTGTTTCATTTTAAAAGTGAGAATGAACATCCTATTTAAATGATTGTATATTTTCTTTCATTTTAGTAGCTTGTGGGACTGTAAATTTGTACAGCAACTATGAAAAGTAGTATGAAGATTCTTCAAAAACCTGATAATTAATATTCCATTTGATCCAGTGATCACCTCTTCTAGAACTCTTTCCCAAAGTGTTAAAAGCAACATATAACAGACATTCATGTACACCCATGTTTATAGCAACACAATTAATAATAGCTAAATTGTGGAAGATGACAAAATATCTATCAGCAGACCAACGAGTGCAGACGATGTGGTATATGTACCCAACGAGCTACTACTCTTCCATAACGACAGATAGATTTGACTCATTTTTAACTAATGAACACAACTTGAGGCTACCATGCTTAATGAAGTGAGTCAGATTCAGAAGGATAAATATCGAATGGTTTCTCTAATCTGAGAAATCCAGAACTCAAATAATGGAGTCAAATGGGAGAGATGCTGGGAGTTATGAGGGATGAAGGAGGAGGTGTGTGGGTGAAAAGGGGAAGGGATTGTGAGCTTGACATGATATATAGGTGCACAAAATTCTCAAGCTAAATGTAACCATTGTGTATTATACACACACCCCCACACACATACAAACACACACATATAAATGGGATAATATTGGGCAACATCCGAGGCTTATAGAAATATAGGAAAGACTGCCAATTCCTTCAAGTTTGTTCCCTTATTATGAGAGCCCTGTCGTGAAGGTGGCAGTGATAAGACAGGTTGACTAAATGTAAACTTGAGTGAAATGAAAGGGGAAGTGTATAGCCAGAAACGCCCCAGCGCTCTGAGGTCTCCTGCCTGGATCTGACGATATTTGGGGACCAAGAGTGAAAGAACAACACTGCTCTGGGAAGACGCTCCAAAGAAGGTCCCTATCGGACACTGTACAGTGTAAGGGGTCTCTAGAGGGGGAAAATAGGTCTTTTCACTGATCAGCACTGCTCAACTCAGTGCGCATGCCACCTTGGAGAAAAACAACTAGCCTCCCCTAATAGGAAAGACCAGCTGCTACAGTCTGCCACTGAAAGATACTGCTGGTTCTCTTTTTACAATGGTTGGAGGCAGGCCACTGTGACTGTCACCAGAAAAGGTATATTCTCATTCCTAGGTCCTCCCTTTCCTCTCTGCTTGCTGACGGTCACGGGTTGAATATATATCCTCCTTCATGCTCTTCTACCATCATGTTTCTCTCCTGGAGTCCTCCACATATGAGGTGAAAGTGTAAGCCAAAATAAACTGCTCCTTGTGAGTGCTACGTATTTATCCCAGTGAAGAGGAGGTGACTAATACAGCACACTTGATTTGCTGGGAAACACTCAGTTTTATTCAATTTACAGAAATACCCTTATTCATGTTCCTCTCATAATTGTAACCAGCAGAATGCTGGTTTAAAAATTAAAATCTTGTTTAGTGTTAAATAATTTAACATACTTAATTCAACAAGTATTTGCCTAACATATTTAAGATGTCAAGCATTGTTTTAACGCTCGGATTGACAAAAAATTAAAGTCTTAAAATCTCAGAGTTTATAATCAGCCAAGATGTTTCAAAATTACACGTCAGTAATATACCAAGTGCTGTGTGTTAAGAGAGATAGTCAGAGAGTACAATCATAGCAAGAGGTAAAGCCAGCAAACTAGACTGAGAAGTAATCATAACACTTACTGTGGAATGTGTATCTAAATCCAGATATAAGGAGCAAACTGGAAGAAACTCTTAAGTGTATATAGATAGATAGATAGATAGATGGATAGATATTTATATACATGCTTTATATATATAAATGCTTAAATACTTACATATATATACTTTTAAGTATATATAAATACTTATATATACTTTATATATAAATATT